>PVJS01064735.1:0-10153 GCA_004027185.1 Glis glis | reverse complement strand
ACTATATGTCCTTGCTGCTTTCTGTATGCATGCCTTTTCTCCAGGAGTGCAGCAAGTGGACAGGATTACATGAAGATCCTCCCATGTTAAATTAAACATAATAACCAGGTTTAAAACCCATTTATAAATATATCAGGGTCCTCTGAAAATTTACAGTTTTTAACACTAGACTAGTTCAGTTATAGAAAAGGAACATGTACTCAACATATATCATTTTTTCATTTAAATTTGACTATACATATAACTACATATGAAGTACCTACATATATAATTATCTAATTTTTTAACTCAGTGGCATGATTTGGAATGCCAAGTATGTTATCATTTTTATTTATCTTTGCTTAAAGATGATCATAATACAATTTAGGGATACACAAATATAAAACCTTTAAAAAATTACTATCAACAATTTTGATAGTATTTTCTCAAGTTTTTCATTTTAGAAGATGCTTAGGAAACATGAATATAGTTATATAGAAGTTAATATATATTAACTTAATTTTAATATAACCTTAATCTAATATATATCAACTTGACTACAACATAACCTTAATCTATATTAATTTAACCATGGGAATGAAATTTAGAATTTATGGCTCAGTAAGATAATGATAATTACAAATCTATGTAGGTTGACAGCATAGGACAAAAATCAAAGAATAGTTTTAGACTTTTTATACGCTTAGAGAATAGCATTAATAATCAGAAATAAGTTTTTATTTGGTAGATAGTTGTATCTTTTTTTACCACTTACTTAGTCAAGGTGAACAGATGTGAACCAGGTCTTAGTGATGAATTTTTGAATGGTACTAAACAGATGACAGAAGTTTAGTAACTCAAGATATAAATACAATACACATTGTATAAAGAGACCACTTAAAACCCATTGGCTAGCTTGCATGTACAAGAAAATCATACATCTTTAGTTTTATAGGCTTTTTATAAAATATTTAGATGAACCTAGATACATAGCATATTTAGCTTTCACTTACATATACATCTATGGTTATAGGTATATTGTCAAATATAGTAACCCAAAGTTATGAACCCTGATTTTACTAAAATGCAGCTTGCTAGGTAATCAAAGACAGCAAACACAAAAGATTATTTTTATGAAAACCCTTTGTAAATAAAAATTTTAAATAAATGTCACTAAGCAGAAAAACTCATTGTTTTAAATATGAAAAACACAGGAGCAGGCCAATGTCTTTAAAGATTGCTTTTGTCTAAGACTAGTGACAAGAAAATAAGGCTTTCAATAACTCCCCCCTACTGAGGTAATCAAAGGAGGGCCTCTCCTCCCAGCAGCTAAAAAAAAAACCCATATAAAAGACAGCACCACCCAGTCACATGGGAACCAAGATGGCGTCACCCAGTAGCCATATGCGATCTAAGATGGTGCCACCCAGTCACGTGGGAAGCAAGATGGCGTCACCCAGTAACCATGTGTGACCCAAGATGGTGCCACCCAGTTCCAAACACGTGGAGCTAGGTGAAGCCTCTGGCAGGAAACTTATTACCTTTGTTAGTAATCCTAAAGAATGCAATCTTAAACTGCCCCTGACGTATATAAAAACACATTTAATAGACTCAAACATAGTCTTTTGCTGATGTTACAACAAGATTACTTTATATTTAGCAGTTGTTACTTATACACAATCTAGATTTATTTTTAAAGATAAACCATTTAAACCATTTTACCTAATTTATTCATTTTAATATCCAGTCAAAACTTTAAGCCATTATTTTAAGAAAATAAATTTTTTTTCTTTTTTGCGGTACTGGGGATTGAACCCAGGGGCATTCTACCTCCGAGCTACACCCCTGGCCCTATTTTTTATCCTTTTTTTGAAACCGGGTCTCACGAAGTTGCAGAGGGCCTCACTAAGTAGCTGAGGCTGGCGGCGAACCCAGATCCTCCGGTCTCCGCCTCCCAAGTACTGGGATTACAAGCGTGCACCACCACGCTGGGCTAACAAAATAAAAATTAAAAAAAAAAACAATGAATGTTATAATTTAAACAGACAATATAATGTTAATTGGCTAACCTGGAAAAAATATTTGTTAATCCTTACTTTTATTTTACCAACACATTTAAACCTATTTGTTAAAAACTTAAGTCATGTGAACAATAACAAAAAATATTTGGATCCATTTCTTTTATATGAGTGCTCTTTTAAACAAGCTAATTTTGGTACCATATAGCTTTAATTTGCCAGGCATTGAATTTTCTAAAGTTTTTTCTTATATTCTAAATCTTTTGCCTTTCATTTATTTAATATATTCTCAGGGATAATTTTTTTAGGGATAGATACTGAATTACCCATGATCTTGTAACTTTTGCGCACTTTAAGATAAAGACAAAAAAAAAAACATAATTAAGACAAATGATACAAAACAAACAAACAAAAAAAAAACTATTAGGGTGCTAATCCCTATGTTTAGCCCCTACCTAAAAGACAAACAGACAAACAAAACACTGGGCAGCCTTGGCTGCTGCCGCCTGACCCGGCCACATGGTCGGTGAACAAACAAACGGACAAAACATAGACGAAAACGAAGCAAGAAAACCATCATGACTTAAAAACGAAACAATCCCGGGACTCAGACAAACTAGACCAGGAGGCTGAGGACGTCTCCCCAGACCTCTGGAGACCAGGGTTACCGGTTGCATCCAACCAACCCTGACCCCCTCCAGATGAGTCGATTCACCAGACCAGACGCCTCCGCCAAACATTGTCTGGTGAAGCGGGGACAGACTCCGGTCCCCGGGGCACTGTCCAAGTCCCGAGTAGGGTCTCTATAAGATCTCGCTGGAGGGCTCCAAATATTGTACCCCAAGTTTAGGACAAAGGGTCAGAGACCAGACTCAGTTAAGGCGGGAAACATTTATTACCGCGGAGCCACCACTCTCCAGCAAGTCAAATATATGGCTGCCAGTTGGACAGTTCACCGCTTCCTTTTATAGAGAGCAAGCCGAGTTCGCGGGGGTATGCTCCAAATCGACCAATCATGGTAAATTTTCCTTATTTAGAAGCAAGGGGGTAGGTCTAGGGGCGTGGGCTGAGCAGGGGGGGGGCTGGTGTGGGCGGAAGTGACGCTTGCTCGCATCGGAAGTCCGGAAGTCCGGTCTGCGCTGGCCGGCCGGAGCCCAGAGCTGCAGCTGCAAGCTGCAAGGTGTGGTCCTAGGGGCAATAAGAGCAGGAACTGGTTTCATCCTTGGGGGACTGGCTTTTTCCTTAGGCAGTAAGGGCAGGGAGTTTAATTTTAGGGTAGAAAACGAGGCTAAAAAATTACTTTTAGGGCATGTTATCACAACACAATGGAATTCTACTCAGCAATAAAGAAGAATAAAATTATGTCATTTGCATGAAAATGGATGTTAAGTGAGATTAGCCAGTCACAGAAAGTGAAGGGTCATGTTTTCTCCTATGTGGAAGCTAGGGAGTAATTGGGATGTAAGAGGGACTTTAGATAATGGAGGAGAAACTCCAATGGAGTGAGGGAGGTGGTTTTGGGGAGTGGGGGAGAAGGAGAATTAATGAAGGAAACACTTCCACTGACATTATGTACATATTTGAAAATACCAATGCCAATCTCAATAACTTGTTTGGGGAAGGAGGGAGGGGAAGGGAGCTGGAGGAAAGTCCACCAAGTGCTGTGCTCATGTAGGTCACTATTACTCTGAACTACATTACCATGTAAAACTATAATGCACCAATAAAAGTATAAAAATAAAAAATATATGAAAGGTGTAGATAATTGGGAAGAGTACAAAATAATTCTTATCTGTAGATGTACAAATTCTGTGCTGTAGGGTAGAAGTTTAACAAATCTCTCACTATTGTGGGAATGAAAAATTTGTCTCCATTTGCTTATTCAGTTCAATATTCCTGATAAATAAATGCATCTGTTCTTTTAGTTCCCTTTTGAACTGGTTATAATATCTTTGTTCTGAGCAAGCTTGGAAAACAACCAAAACACAGTCTCAGTCCTTTCAAGAATGTTTATTGCAATCATGACCAAGACAAGTTCTTGATTCATTAACACTCCATGAAAAGTTCACACAACTTATAATATTTTAGGGCAAAGACAGAGAGAGATTAGTACAACCTGGAAAGCAGGTTGGGCAGTCCATTTACCATGGAACTCAGCTGATTGTGTCGTGGTCTCAGGTCCAGATCAGTTGTGAGTCTGGTCCAAGTCTTCAAGCCTGACCTTATCCAGTGCTCAATCAGAACCGAAGGTGAGGAACTGCCCAAGGACTACCAGCATAGCTGGCTGGGTCAGTGTTCTGGTTCATTATCAGGGGCTCGAATGGCAAGGTGGCAAGGCTCCTTAACAGACAAAGATGTGGGTTTTTGGTCTCAGTTGTTGACAATTATAGTCCTCAAGTTGTTAGGGACTCCATGTGGTTGTCAAAGTGCTCTTGGTCAGCAGGCATCGTGCCTGCGTGTTGCAATGCCTGGGCATTGCACCTTTTGCCTGATGCCTGTGTGTTGCCCTTTTTAGCTTTAATGGAGCCCAGAAGGAAAAAAAAAACCTATGTGCTCCATACAATCTTCCTGTTTTCTTCATTGATGACTTAAATAAAGTCTTTAACGTGTGTTTATCTTTATATCTACATGAGTCATGATTTTTACCCTTATTAGAATATTATCTTTTAAAAATACACATGTAAACTGGGCATGGTGACACATGCTTGTAATCCCAGTACTTGGGAGGCTGAGACTGGAGGATCCAGGTTCGCTGCCAGCCTCAGCTACCTAGCGAGGCCCTCCGCAACTTAGTGAGACCCTGTTTCAAAATAAAGAATAAAAAATAGGGCTGGGGGTGTAGCTCGGAGGTAGAATGCCCCTGGGTTCAATCCCCAGTACAGCAAATAAATAAACAAACAAACAAACACATGTATCCACACACATGCATACATACGTATAGCACTAGGCAAAATGGCTCCACAAGGATGTCCACACCCTAATCCCTGGAGCCTGTGAATATGTCACTACCTTATATGGCAAAAGGGACTTTGAAAATGTGATTAAAGTTACAGACCTAAAATAGTGAGATTATTCTAGATTATCCAAGTGAACACAATATAATCTCATGAGCCCTTAAAAACAGGAAACTTTCTCAAGCTGAACATGAGGCAGAATGTGAGGCCAGAGAACTGTAAAGCATGAGTAATTCCTAGCCATTGCTGACTTTGGAAGACAAAGAAGGGAACTATGAGCCAAGAGCTGTGGATGGCCTCTAAAAGCTGAGAGTATCTGCATTGACAACCAGTGGGAAACGAGGACCTCAGTGGAGCAACCAGAAGAACTGAATCCCACCAACAGTGGGAATGATCTTGGAAGTAGATTCATCTCCAGAGCCTCCTAGAAGGAATGCAGCCCAGCTGACATGTTTATTTTGGTACTGTGAGACTCTAAGCAGAGGAATCCACTGAGCCACACTGTACACACCAATAGGAAGTCTTTGAAGCAGGTAGTATTTATGGGAACTGGAAATTCTGATCTACTCAACTGTAAGATAACAAGTGGATGTTGTTTTAAGCCACTAAATTTGTAATAATTTGATATATCACATTTCTCTTATAAGAGAAAATTAATATGTATGCATACATATTTAAATGCATCTATGTATAAAATTGATAATGTTTCAAGAAAAAATAATTACTATATGAGTATAGGTGATGAACTGATATTTTTATCTTCTCCTACACTGTTTTATTTCATTTTAATTCTGATCCTGTGCCACTAAATTAATTTTAAACCATTAATTAGTTGTTTCCATTAAAAATTTAGCCTAGATATTTTATACATTGTGGAAGGTATAAGGTGGTTATCTGGACTAACCATTGGGCTGCCTTCGCAGGGCAGGGAGACAAACTAGAAACAATCGTAGATGAAGAAAGGAATTAGGAAATAGAGAGGGGGAGAGAAAACCTCTGCTGCAGAGAAATAAAATACAAGAAGGAAAAATAGAGTTGGCCGCATAGGTGCACTGAACAAGATTTGGAAGGTGAAATGAGAAAGACTATTTTCCTTCTGCTGTTATTCTGGCAAGCAAGACTGTAGAAATGCGAGCAAGTGGAGACATGTGACAGACAGGGCTGCAGTGTGCATCTCAGCTATGGTACTATGTTCTTGAGCTCAATATTCTGGTGGCACATCTGACTTTAGTTTCTCTAGGCATTATATGGTTATTTTGTAAGCAGAAGTGCCTGTATTGATTTTCTGCTTATGTAGTATCTGTTCCTGCCATGAACTTTGGCCCATCAACAGGAAATCTTTAATGCAAGTACTGTTATATGTAAATTGGATACATACTCTGGAAAATGATTTGTCATTGAGCATCTGGTGTTATATGGAAGTTTAAAAAATTGGGGAAACAATTTGGCATTATCTTATAAAGTACAACATATGTATACCATACAAACCATGAATCCTACTTCAAAGATGTATATCCCAGAGAAAAATTTATGCAAATACATCCAAAAGTATATATAAAACACTGTTCATAATGACAATGTATGTAAAACACTGTTCATAGTAACAAGAAATGGATACAACACAGAAGAGAGAGCTCCCTATGAAAAATGAGTATTGAACCATAAAGACCAAGAAGTTATAGAAATTAAAGGATAAAAAGAAATTCCATATGCTTTCAAGTAATAAATAAATAAGAACACTTTCCAAGCACAGGAGTTGGTGGCTGGAGGGGAGAATAAACCTGTGAAAAATTCTATTTGGAGTGATGTCCAGGAAGAGGAAAAGATCTTACCTAGAATGTGGTTCTCCCAGGGATCATTCATTTGTAAAGTTTGAGTCTTCACTAAATAAGGTATCAAGAATTACAACATTCACTAACTCTTCTTGAAAAATCTATTTTAAAACATTACCCAGGGTTTCAGTCAGCATTCTCACTGCTGTAATCCAAAACACCTGCCCACAATAACTTAGAGGAAGGAAGATTTATTAGCTCACAGTTCTGGAGTTTTCAGGGGTTAAATCCATGTTAAGCGAGGTGAAGTCTGCAGAGCTCAGGGAATGGTGCAGGGAGAGTGCAAGGGCTCTGCTCTCATGTCAAGAAGCCTGGAAGCAAGAGAGAGTGAACAAGGGGAGGAGGAACCATATATAATCCCTAAGGCCAGACCCCAGGGACCCCTCCTCAGCAACCAAGCCCCACCTCCAACATGGCTGCCTGTCTGCATGAGGGCTAGGAGGCATTCTAAATCCAAACCATAATACCCAGTCAACTGAAATATAAAACAGAGTAAAAAAATCATAGTTGGAATAAATATGATTTGAAAAGTCTCCAAAGTCTAAACAACTATGTTAACAAGAGTTACGGGGCAATGGCTATAGTCCTTTTTTGAAAAGCTATACAATGCAAATCTAAGAACAACTTGAGCATTATGGACTTGGTGAAAAATTCCAGAAAGTACCAAAACACTGGAGCTGAAAGACAGGAGAGATAATATAAGAATGCTTTTTTACTATTCATTTGGTAAATTGACAAGAAACATGGTTTTACTTCTAAAACTGATGGGTTGGAAAATTGGGCTTATAAATTTATATGAAAGGCATAATAGAAATTACTAGAAGAATAAAAGATTATTTATTTGCCCTCCAAACAGGAAAGGAGGAGAGAAGAGGTGGGATGAGAGAAGAAATCAGAGACCATATATCCAAAGATAGAAAGATTTATATATTAAGAAATAATAAACAGAAAACAAGTAAAGACAGTGGACACAAAACCAAACACATTTAACAATAAATGTAGGTGGGATAAACTCATCTATAAAAAGTAAAATCGCTGAACTTATATGTGTCTAAATGAAAGAAATCCAAACAAAAAATAATAATAATGTACTAAATCTAGTGAGTTTTAAAAAATGAAGATAAAAAGGGAACAACCTTGTATTGCAAAATTAATAACAATACTCAAAGCAATAAATATCCAACATTTATATGGGACAAAAACTGTACAATTCACAATGGATGTAACTTTCAGGGGTATTTATTTTAAAAACCACATGGCATTGAAATACATATAAAAAAATCCTAGAAAATAAAGATGAAATCAACAGCAATATAATAGTGGTTTAGAATTTTAACATACCTTTCTAAATCTTTGATAGATTTGGTAGGAAAAGGGGGTTATTAAAGAATCTGAGAGCCAGGCTTGGTGGCACATGCTTGTAATCCCAGTACTTGGGAGGCTGAGACCAGAGGATCTGGGTTCGCGGCCAGCCTCAGCTACATAGTGAGACCCGGTTTCAAAATAAAGAATAAAAAAATAGGGTTGGGGTGTAGCTCGGAGGTAGAATGCCCCTGGGTTCAATCCCAGTACCGCAAAAATAAGAATCTGAATAGTAGAAAGTAAACTAACAGATGCTTGAGGATTCAACTTGCTGGAAAAAGAAAAATGACTTCCTATTCCAATGCTGATGGTAAAGAGGCTAAGTCAGTACTGGATAACCATCGCAAGCAATGTCCCCTTATTCCACCACCAGCCCCCAAAAATTAGAGCCCTGACTTATAGGTAACACCAAAGTCCAAAAGATTCCAAATAAATTCAAGACTTAAATATTTTTAAAACATTTTTTTAAAAAGTAAGAAATTAAAACTAATATTTTTGTGATACTGTGATACAGAAAGCCTTTTAAAGATAAACTAGAGATAAATACATAAAGTGAAATATTGACAGCAAAGTGAAAACATGTCTGTCTGGTCAGCAAAGATTAAAATATTTCATAATATTCTGTTTTGGAGAAGATATGAGAAAAGGGACAGTTAAAGACACTGTTGATAGAAATATAAACTGATAGATTTTAGGAGATCAATTTGATCTATTGTGGTTTTAAAAAGCCTTAAAATCTTAGTTTTTTTTTTTGTTTGTTTTGTTTTGTTTTTGTTTCCATCAGGGTTATAATTAACAGACACTATCTCTGGCTAACTTAAGTAAAAAAAAAATCATGAATATTTTGAAAGAATGTTGAATTGTTCACGAAATTAAAGGGAAAAGTGGAGAGCCAAGATCAGGAAAAAACAAAAACAAAAACTATAACTGGCCAAATCATTAGCCAATCACTGGAATAAATGAATGAAGAGATGAATGAGACCCCAACATTTTTAAGTCCTTACATCATTCCACTCAAGAACTACAACCAAAAGAGAGGACCACTTGACTGGGAAAGGCAGGACAATTTGTGTGACAATCCCACCAAGACTACACACAGAGAGTGGTGGCACCCTCAAAGAAATGAAGAGTGTTTTGTTTTGCTTCCAAACTAGAGAGCAAGTAGATGCTGCATGATCGTAAATGGACAAATACATATTAGTCATTCACTCAGCAATTCCTAATCTAGTACCTTATTCCAAGAATTTGCAAAGATACAAGTACTTGCAGATAAGATCACAATGGCTTTTGTTATATTGAAAACGATTTTATAACAAAGTTGGCTAAACAAATTATGTTTCAGGCATCCCAAGAAATAATATGCAGCCACGTAAAATAATGATGCGCATCGGCATCTACAGACATGGGTTGATGCCCTCAATATAGAGTGAAATGAAGAAAGCGGTTTGCAGAAGAGTAGCTAGAGTAGAAAGTTACTTGCTAAAATGACTTTTTAAGGGGAAGGGAGGTGTTGCTGAATAAATGGAAGCTGGGAAAGGTTAACGAGTTTGTTCTGATCTCAGGGTCAGAAGTGCCTGGAATGAGTCAGGCCCTGATCATGCCCAGCACCACTGCATTTAAATAAATGTATTTTATTTTATTTTGTACCAGGGATTGAGCCCAGGGCATTCTACCATTGAGCTACACTCTCAGGCCTTTTTATTTTTTGTTTTTGAAACAGGGTCTCCCTAGGTTGCTGAGAGTCTTGCTATGCTGCTGAGGCTGGACTAAAACCTGCAATCCTCCTGTTTCAGCCTCCCAAGTACGTGTGCCACCATATGTGGCTAAATGTATATATTTTAAAAATATGGCCGGGCATGGTGGCACACGCTTGTAATCCCAGTATTTTGGGAGGTGGAGACCGGAGGATCCGGGTTCGCGGCCAGCCTCAGCTCTCTCTCTCTCTCTCTCTCTCTCTCTCTCTCTCTACCTAGTGAGGCCCTCCGCAACTTCGTGAGACCCGGTTTCA
>PVJS01064734.1:0-10154 GCA_004027185.1 Glis glis | reverse complement strand
GTGATCCTCCTGTCTCAGCCTCCCAAGTACTGGGATTACAGGTGTGTGCCACCATTCCCCCCTCACCCCCAGCCCCCTTTTGTGTGTGTGTGTGTGTGTGTGTGTGTGTGTGTGTGTGTGTGTGGTACTGGGGATTGAACCCAGGGGCATTCTACCTCTGAGCTATACCCCTAGCCCTGTTTTATTTATTTATTTATTTATTTATTTATTTATTTATTTATTTTTATTGGCGGTACTGGGGATTGAAGCCAGGGGCATTCTACCTCTGGGCTATACCCCCAGCCCTATTTTTTATTCTTTATTTTGAAACAGGGTCTAAGTTGCGGAGGGCCTCACTAAGTAGCTGAGGCTGGCCGCAAACCCGGATCCTCCAGTGTCAGCCTCCCAAGTACTGGGATTACAAGCGTGCGCCACCACGTCCAACAGAATGCTATTTACATTCTTTTTTTTTTTTTTTTTTTGCGGAACTGGGGATTGAACCCAGGGGCATTCTGCCTCCAAGCTACAAGCTATTTTATTCTTCATTTTGAAACAGAGTTTCACTAAGTTGTGGAGAGCCTCACTGAGTTGCTGAGGCTGGTCTCGAACCTGCAGTCCTTCTGTTTCAGCCTCCCAAGTACTGGGTTTACAAGCGTGCACCACCATGCCCGGCTCAGCCTCAGCAATTTAGTGAGGCCCTCCTGCAACTTAGTGAGACCATGTTTCAAAAAATAAAAGAATAAAATAGGGCTGAATAAAATAGCTCAGAGACAGAATGCTTCCATCCCCAGTACCTCAAAATAAATAAGTAATACATAAATAAATAAATAAATAAATAAATAAAAATAAAAAAGGATTGGGGGGTGTAGCTCAGAGGCAGAATGTCTCTTGGTTCAATCCCCAGTACCACAAAACAAACAAACAAAAAACAACAAAACTTCATAGAAAACTCTGGATTTATACATAAGATTAATTAGGAATGACTGTAACTTATAAATACCTATTTATTTAGATGTGGTGCCACATGCCTGTAATCCCAATACCTGGGAAACAGAGACAGGAGGACTGCAGGATTTCAGCCAGCCTCAGCAACTTAGGCCCTCCATAACTTAGTGAGACTCACCCTGTTTCAAAATAAAAAATAATATAGGGCTGGGAGTTTAGCTCAGAGGTAGAACGCCCTTGGGTTCAATCTCCAGCACCAAAAAAAGACCTATTTATTCTATTAAAAGTTATTATAAGTTCCTTCAAATAACAAGCTTTCTTGTGCTTTTATTATAGACTTCATTTATAGAAAATCAACATAGCTGGGATATAACTCAGTGGCATAGTGCTTGTAAGGCATATGGGAGGTCCTGGGTTGGATCCCCAGCACCTACCCCTCACCAGCAACACACACACAGAAAAAAAAAAAAAAGACTTTTAGGTACACAATTGTAACAAAAGGGGCACAAAAAATCAATAGCAGCCTATCTGCAAAGGTGCTTCTGAATTTCTATAGAAAAAAAAATTTTTTTTTTTTGTGGTACTGGGGATTGAACCTGGGGCATTCTACCTCTGAGCTACACCTCTAGCCCTATTTTTTAGTCTTTATTTTGAAAAAGGGTCTCACTAAGTTGCGGAGGGCCTCACTAAGTAGTTGATCCTACCTGTGATCCTTCCGTCTCAGCAAACGTGCACCATCACGCCCAGCTGAATTTCTATAGAAATTTACATGCCAACAGGGAAAATAGTTTGGCTGGAAATAATTAAAGGCAATAAAGATGCTCTACTGCCGGGTGTGGTGGCACACGCTTGTAATCCCAGTATTTGGGAGGTGGAGACCGGAGGATCCGGGTTCGCGGCCAGCCTCAGCTACTCAGTGAGGCCCTCCGCAACTTCGTGAGACCCGGTTTCAAAATAAAGTATAAAAAATAGGGCCGGGGGTGTAGCGCGGAGGTAGAACACCCCTGGGTTCAATCCCCGGTACTACAAAAAAAAAAAAAAAAGATGCTCTACTTTTTTTCCCACTGAAAAATGGGATTTGGAGATGGGTGCAGTGGTGCATGCCTATAATCCCAGTACTTGAGAGGTTGAGACCGGAGGATCATTGGTTTGAGGCTAGGTTGCAGTAACTTAGTGAGAACTTGTTTCAAAATAAAATATAAAAAGGCCTGGGGGGTATGTATAGTTCAGAGTTAGAATGCCACTCGGTTTAATCCCTACTACCACAGACTAAGGAAAAGAAAGGATTTTTTTTCTTCTTTTTTTTCCCTTCCATGTACTGAATATTGAATTCAGGGGCACTATGCCACCAAGCTACAACCCCAGCTCTTTTTATTTTATTTTGAGAAAGGATCTCACCAAGTTGTTGAGGCTGACCTCAAACTTTAGATCTTTATACCTCAGCCTCCAAAGTCACTGGGATTACAGGGATTTGGTCACTTAAAACCTGCTGACAGCCGGGTGTGGTGGTACACGCTTGTAATCCCAGTACTTGGGAGGCTGAGACCGGAGGATCACAGGTTCGAAGCCAGCCTCAGCTACTTAGTGAGGCCTTCCACAACTTAGTGAGACCCTGTTTCAAAATAAAGAATAAAAAATAGGGCTGGAGGTGTAGCTCGAAGGTAGAATGCCCCTGGGTTACATTCCTAGTACTGCAAAAAACAAACAAAAAACCCTGTTGACTTTCTAAAAACCCAGAAAGGAAGTGATTATTTGAGCAATAAAAATAAAAAAGCTAGCATGGTGGCACACATTTATAATCCCAGTACTTGGGAGGCTGAGACAGAAGGATTGTAGGTTTGAAGCCAGCCTCAGCAATTTAGCAAGACTCTGTTTCAAAATAAAAAATAAAAAGGGCTAGGGGTGTATATCAAAGGTAGAATGCCCCTGGGTTCAATCCCCAATGCCATAAATAAATAAATAAAAATAGGGAGAAGAAATGAAGCCAGATGCCAGCAATACTGAACAGCACCACTGGTTCTGCCACTAATTTCCTTAAAAAAAAGTTGGATATTGTCCAAACACAACAATTAAATAGAAGATATATTTTCAGAGTAGGATATTAAAAAAAACTCACCTGATAACATCTTGAACAAGTCAGCCAGTTGACTGTTCCCCACAAGCGCCAATACACATCTCTCCAAGATTTTAATTCTTCAAAAAGACTATTCAAGTACTCATGAACATCCCAAGTCTTATCTCTGGAGAAAGAGCCTCAATTGTTATATTATTTTAAAGCGAGCATTATAAACAATTTGTTCTAAAGAAAAAAAAATTTTAAATTGGGGATTGAATCCAGAGGTATTCTACCTCCAAGTTACGCCCACATAAAAGAGATTTTATTTCTTTATTTGGAAGCAGTGTCTCACTAGGTTTCTGAGAGCTTCACTATGTTGCTGAGGCTGGCTTTGAACCTGCAATCCTCATGTCTCAGCCACCCAAGTGCTGGGATTACAAGCGTGTGCCACCATGCCCAGCTCTAAAGAAATATTTTTAAATTTGTAGCTTATTTCTGAGACTATTCCTCAAATGATGGGTGTGGTGTGGACAACATTGATAGGTAGATATAATTTCATTTGGGACTTTGTTTATTCTGTGGTATGACAGGTTGAATGCCAACTTATTTTGCTAAGCTAGATAAAGTATTATGAATTGAATAGTTTAAACAGGCCAACAGTTGGGATTTAGGTATATGTTGCTAAATGGAACCTTTATTCCAATTGTATATATTGTAAGACATGTTATTAATAACTGGTGACTCTAAACATTTCATTAATGTGTTGTTTCTTTACATTATTTTCAAACAGCATTTTCTAGTAACTGAGCAATATAATAATATAAACCAGGTCTTACACATTTTGTGTGTGGAGGGGTGGTTTCTAGCAAATGCCAGAAAGTCAGCTACACGAATTCCAAAAGAGCTGCAACGCTAGCCAAGTGTGGGGGTGCATGCCTGTAATCTCTCAGTACTTGGGAGGCCGAGCAGGAAGATCACAGGTTCAAGGCCAGCCTCAGCAACTCAGCAAGACCCTATTTCTTTCTTTTTTTTTTTTTCGCGGTATTGGAGATTGAACCTAGGGGTGTTCTACCTCCTAGCTACACTCCAAGCCCTATTTTTTTATTCTTAGGGTCTCACTAAGTTGCAGAGGGCCTCACTAAGTAGCAGACGCTGGCCGCGAACCCAGATCCTCCGGTCTCAGCCTCCCAAGTACTGGGATGCTGGGACCAAAGGCGAAGCCAGTTTCTTCGGCTGTTTGACAAAGTCACAGCAGAAGGAGGCTTGTCACAGAGCGGACATCCTCTAATAGCAGCTAGCCTGTTGGTGGCCTTACTATTGATGTTAATAATTGTGGGATTGGAGATGTCTGGACCAAAGGCAAAGCCAAAGTTTCTTCAGCTGTTTGACAAAGTCACAGCAGAAGGAGGCTTGTTGCAGAGCGGACATCCTCTAATGGCAGCTAGCCTGTTGGTGGCCTTACTATTAATGTTAATAATTGTGGGATTGGTGACGGGAATTGTAGGACTATGCCAAGAACTCAATTTATGCAGAATGACTCTAATTCAGGCGAAATGCAGGAAAACTGTTGTTCCCAGTATAGAAATAATTTATGGGAAAAGGGAGTTAAACCAGATGATGAGTACTGCCCGCCAATCTGTAAAATATTAGCTAGTGCTCAGAACAAGGAGGAATATAAACAAAGACCTGCTGTACCAACAATTATGGCTTCTGGGAGGCCTGCTTACTGGATAGGTAGGAGGCTCTGGTTTCCCCCGGAGGAAAACAAGCAAGCCAGTACTATCAGCCTGTGACTGATCCTCCTCTAAGTTACACAGGTGCTTACCTTCAAGGCGAATGATGGCTCTGGATAAAAGGGCAAAAGGGTCTGAGCTAGAGACACAAACTTTATGACAAGGCTTGCTAGAAACCCTACATTTTGTGTTTCTTCCAATTTATCTAAGATTAATCAATTACAGGCACTGCTTACTTTGTATAAATGATGGTTAGATAATGCCAAATACAGAGAAACAAGAGTAGTGGAAAAAGATCATGAAGAATACACAAAAAGATATAGAAAAACTTAAAGCTCAACTAAAGAAGGAATAAAGTATAGAATATAAGCATAAATGGCATTAAAATAGAATATAGTATAAGCGTAAAGTCTAGTTAACCACATTACTCATAGCTTTTAACCTTTAGCATAAGTATAGTTATAGTCTACATAGGAAAGATATAAATAAAAATAGTTTAGTAGCAGACATAGTTAGCCACAATGACATTTATTTTTAAACAGTCAACATAATATATGTAGCCACATAATATAAAAATAGTTAAGACTTATATAAAATATATAAAAGGTAGTAGTCAAAAGCCTTTACGTAAGGTCATGTCTGTCACCTGATAACTGCAGCGTGATATTTCTGAGAACAATGCAAATAATTAAAAGAGCTAAGTTGACATTGTGGGAAGAAACGCAAGTTTGCATGAAACCTGAGTAATTAGTGGGGAACATGTGGTGACCATCTGAACAATGGGTTGTTAATAACTGTGGGTAAATGACTGCACTGTAAAGAGCCCCATGATGTACTAAGTAAAAAATATTTTTCATAGCCGGGCGTGGTGGCGCACGCTTGTAATTCCAGTACTTTGGGAGGCGGAGACTGGAGGATCCGGGTTCACGGCCAGCCTCAGCTTTCTCTCTCTCTCCCTGTCTCTCTCTTTCTCTCTCTTTCTCTCTCTCTCTCTCTCTCTCTCTCTCTCTACCTAGTGAGGCCCTCTGCAACTTCGTGAGACTCGGTTTCAAAATAAAGTATAAAAAAAATAGGGCCAGGGGGGTAGCACAGAGATAGAAGGCCCCTGGGTTCAATCCCTGGTACGGCAAAAAAAAAAAAAATTTTTTTCATGACGTACTAAGCAGAAAATTGTTAGCATTAAGACTTCCTGATGTAAAAAAGGTATAAAAATAAAGTCTGATGCTTGCTGGGCAGAGACAATGCCAGCAGCTTCACTGAGCTGCTGAGCTTCCTGTCTCTCATTCCTTTGCCGACCCTACACCTCCTTCAGGGATTCCCCTGGACCGGCAGAGGCTGGACCCCGGCACTGGGATTACAAGTGTGAGCCACCACACCCAGCTAGCAAGACCCTATTTCAAATAAAAATAAAAAGGACTAGGGATATAGCTTAGAGGTAAAATGCTCCTGGGTTCAACCCTCAGTACTAAAGATAAATAAATAAAAAAACTTAAAAAATAGAAAAGCTACAACATTAGTATTATACACTGTAATTTAATTTTTTGTAGTACTAGGAATTGAACCTAGGGGTATTCTGAGATACACCCCCAGCCCTTTTTGTTTAAAAATTTTTTTTGTACTGGGGATTGAACCCAGGGGCATTGTACCTCTGAGATATATCCCCTGCCCTATTTTTTATTCTTTATTTTGAAATAGGGTCTCACTAAGTTGCAGAGGGCCTCACTAAGTAGCTGAGGTTGGCCGCAAACCTGCGATCCTCCTGTCTCAGCCTCCCAAGTACTGGGATTATAAGCATGCACCACTGTGCCTGGCTCCCCAGTCCTATTTTTTATTTTTAATTTGAAACAGGGTCTCACTAGGTTGATGAGAGTCTCACTACTTGCTGAGGCTGAATTTCTAAATTATTTCTAAATAAGAAATAAAATCGGACTGGGTGTAGCTTGGAGGTAGAATGCCTCTGGGTTCAATCCCCAGTACAAAAAAAACAAAAAACAGCTGGGTGTGGTGGCGCATGCTCGTAATCCCAGTACTTGGGAGGCTGAGCCCCGAGGATCCGGGTTCAGGCCAGCCTCAGCTACTTTGTGAGGCCCTCTGCAACTTAGTGAGACCCAGTTTCAAAATAAAGAATAAAAAAATAGGACTGGGGTGTAGCTCGGAGGTAGAATTCCCCTGGGTTCAATCCCAGTACTGCAAAAAAAAAAAAAAATTGAAACAGGGTCTCACTAGGTTGCTGAGGGTCTCACTAAGTTTCTGAGGCTGGCTTTGAACCTGCGACCCTTCCTTCTCAGCCTCCCATGTACTGGGATTACAGGTGTGCACTGCCGTGCCCGGCTAGTAATATACGTTTTAAAATTAAATATAGTAAAGGCTTAAAACCCTGTTGGCTATGGTCAACTTGTAACTCAAAGTTCTGTGTTTTGTTTTGGTACTAGGAGTTGAACCCAGGGGTGTTCTACTTCCGAGCTACACCCCGAAGCCCTTTTCATTTTTTTTTTTTTGTTATAAAATAGGGTCTTACTAGGGTGCTGAGAGTCTGATTAAATTGCTAAGGCTGTCCTCGAACCTGTGATCCTCCTGTTTCATCCTCCCAAGTACTGGGATTAAAGGCATGTGCTACCGTGCCTGGCAAGTTCCTGTTCTTCCTAAGTCTCTAGTTTAATCTTTTCTAATTTTTGCTATTTTGGGGCTTAGTTCAACAAATTATAAAATGTCATGTTATTACAAATTACATAGACACAACTGTCTTAAAACTTATTTAAAGCAGGGCGTGGTGGTGCATGGCTGTAATCCCAGTGCTTGGGAGGCTGACACAGGAGGATCAAAAATTTGGGGCCAATTTTAGCAAGCTCCTGTTTCAAAATAAAAAATAAAACTGGGCGTGGTGGCGCATGCTTGTAATCCCAGTACTTGGGAGGCTGAGACTGGAGGATCCAGGTTCGCAGCCAGCCTCAGCTACTTAGTGAGGCCATCTGCAACTTAGTGAGACCCTGTTTCAAAAAAAAAAAAATAAAGAAGCCGGGCATGGTGACGCATGCTTGTAATCCCAGTACTTGGGAGGTGGAGACTGGAGGATCCGGGTTCACAGTTAGCCTCACCTACTTAGTGAGGCCCTCTGCAACTTTGCGAGACCCGGTTTCAAAGTAAAGGATAAAAAATAGGGCCGGGGGTATGCCCCTGGGTTCAATTCCTGCTACCACACACACAAAAAAAAGAATAAAAAATGGGGCTGGGGGTGTAGCTCAGAGGTAAAATGCCCCTGGGTTCGATCCCCAGTACTGCAAATAAATAAATAAATACATACATAAATAAATAAAAAATAAAGCTGGGTGTGGTAATCCCAGTACTTAGGTAGCTAACACAGGAGGATCGTAAATTTGAGGACCGCCTCAGCAAATAGTGAGATTCATCAACTTAGTGAGACTCTGTTTCAAATAAAAATTACAAATAAGACTGGGGATGTAGTTGAGAGGTAGAATGCCCCTGGGTTCAATCCCCAGTACCACACACAAAAAATAAAATAGAAATAAAAATAAATAAAAAGGGCTGGGGACATAGCTCAGTGGTACAGCATCCTACAGTGCATTCCCCAATAACACACACACACACACACACACACACACACACACACACACACAGAGTTATTTAAACAGCATGGTGGCTCACACCTGTAATTCCAGTACTTGGGAAGCTGAGACAGGAGTATGACAGGTTGGAGGCCAGGTTCAGCAATTTAGTGAGACAGTTTTTATAAATAAATAGGGCTGGGGGTATAGTTTGGTGATAGAATGCCCTTGGGGTTCAATTCCCAGTACCTGCCCGACTTAAAAAAAATGCTTAAATATGTTTTATATAGTTACACTATTATATGGATATATTCTAGTTTGTTTAACCATTTGGATGTCCCCCCCCCTTTTTTTTGGCTAGCTAATATACTTTTTTTTGAGGTACTAGGGATTGAACCCAGGGGCATTGTACCTCCGAGCTATACTTCAAACCCTATTTTTATTCTTTCTTTCCTTCTTCATTTTTTTTTGGCAGTACTGGGGATTGAACCCAGGGGCATTCTACCTGCAGGCTACTCCCCCAGCCTGATTTTTTTTATTCTTTATTTTGAAACAGGGTCTCACTAAGTTGTGGAGAGCCTCACTAAGTAGCTGAGGCTGGCCGCGAACCCAGATCCTCTGGTCTCAGCTTCCCAAGTACTGGGATTACAAGCGTGTGCCACCATGCCCGGCTTATTCTTTATTTTTGAAACAGGGTCTCACTAAGTTGCGGAGGGCCTCACCAAGTAGCTGAGGCTGTCTGCGAACCAGTGATCCTCCTGTCTCAGCCTCCCAAGCATGCACCACCACGCCTGGCTGCTAATATACTTAATATAGCAATAGATGTCCTTGTTAAATGCTTTCACAAAGCTGACATTACCTCTTTGGATAAATTCCTAGCAGTAGACTGTTGTCAAAGAATACATTTTTTTTTGTGGCTCTGGGGATGGAACCCAGGGGCATTCTACCTCTGTGCTATATCCCCAGTCCTATTTTATTTTTTATTTGGAAATGGTCTCGCTAAGTGATGCGAGTGTCACTGAGTTCCTGAGGCTGTCTTCAAACCTGTGATCCTCCTGTCTCAGTCTCCCAAGTATTGGGATTACAAGTGTGTGCTACCACACCCGACCAAATACATACATTTTAAAATTTCTGCTTTTCTGAGTCATTATGAAATTTACCTAGTAAATAAAATGTATCTTTTTTTTTTTTTTGCGGTACCGGGGATTGAACCCAGGGGTGTTCTACCTCCGCGCTACACCCCCGGCCCTATTTTTTTATACTTTATTTTGAAACCGGGTCTCACGAAGTTGCGGAGGGCCTCACTGAGTAGAGAGAGAGAGAGAGAGAGAGAGAAAGAGAGACAGGGAGAGAGAGAAAGAGCTGAGGCTGGCCGTGAACCCAGATCCTCAGGTCTCCGCCTCCCAAAGTACGCCTCCCAAAGTATTGGGATTACAAGCGTGCGCCACCATGCCCGGCATAAAATGTATCTTTTATATCTTTTACAAATTTGTCTCCAAAGTAGCATCTTTCTTTCTTTTTTTTTTTTTTTGCAATACCGGGGATTGAACCCAGGGGCCTTCTAACCTCTGGGCTACACCCTCAGCCCTATTTTTTATTCGTTATTTTTGAAACAGGGTCTCACTAAGTTGCGGAGCATCTTTCTAAATCAAAGTTGGATCAGGTGCAGAAAAGATGCTATTGTGAGATTTCACCTAACCCCAATTAGAATGGCAATCATTAAAAACACAAACAACAACAAATGCTGGCGAGGATGTGGAGAAGTAGGAACTCTACTACACTGTTGGTGGAATTGCAAATTAGTGCAACCGCTTTGGAAAACAGTGTGGAGGATCCTCAGAAGAATGGGAATAAACCTACCGTATGACCCAGCGATAC
>PVJS01064733.1:0-10154 GCA_004027185.1 Glis glis | reverse complement strand
TAGCACGGAGGTAGAACGCCCCTGCATTCAATCCCCAGTACCGCAAAAAAAAAAAAATATACAAAGAAGAAAAAAGAAATTAAGGCCGGGCGTGGTGGAGCATGCTTGTAATCCCAGTACTTTGGGAGGCGGAGAATGGAGGATCTGGGTTTGCGGCCAGCCTCAGCTCTCTCTCTCTCTCTCTCTCTCTCTCTGTCTCTCTCTCTCTCTCTCTACTTAGTGAGGCCCTCCTCAACTTTGTGAGACCTGTTTTCAAAATAAAGTATAAGAAATAGGACCGGCGGTGTAGTGCGGAGGTAGAACACCCCTGGGTTCAATCCCTGGTACCACAAAAAAAAAAATTAATACCAGAACCAGAGGAGGGGTGAATTATACCAGAAGGGCAACTAAGTAAAGGAGAAATAACACTGTATCAAACAGAAAATATAACTCAAAATGACAAGAAACAAAAATCTTCTCTCAATAATAACTCTGACTGTCAAAGGTCTAAACTCCCCAATTAAAAGGCATGTACTGGAAATGTGGATTAAAAAACATCATCCAACTATATGCTGCATGCAAGAAACTCATAGACAAAGATATCCATTGGCTAAAGGTGAAATAATAGAAAAAGATATACCATGCAAATGGAGACTCATAATAAGCAGGGGTAGCAGCACTCATATCCAACAAAGCAGACTTTAAGCTAAGACTTATCAGAAAAGCCAAAGTGGACCACTTCTTAATAATAAAGGAACAATCTAACAAGAAGATGTAATGATAGTAAACATTTATGCCTCAAATGTGGGCACACCACTTTCATGAAACAAACTCTTTGGGACATTAGGTCTAAAATAGACCCAAATACAATAATATTTGGAGACTTCTACATACCGATCCAACCACTAGATCGATCTTCCAGGCAAAAGACTCTTCAGACCTAAAGAACACTATAAACCAAATGGACATAATAGACATATACAGAATATTCCAATCACCAACAGCTGAATACAAATCCTTTTCAGATGCTCATGGAACCTTCTCCAAAATAGGCCACATTTTGAGACACAAAGAAAGTATTAGCAAATTCAAAACATGTAATATAATTCCTTGCATCTTTTCAGATCAGAATGGAATGAAAGTAGAAATCAACAACAGGAAGACCAAATAAAATTACATAAATACAGGAAGACTGAATGATACACTTTTGAATGAGGACTAGATCCTAGAAGAAATAAGGGGACAAATAAAAAATTCCTAGAATTAAACAAAAATAGAGACACAACATACCAAAATCTATGGGACACTTCGAAGGTGGTTTTAAGAGAAAAATTCATAGTGTTGAGTGCCCACATAAGAAAAACAGAAAGTCATCAAGTAAACATAATGACACATATCAAGGATCTTGAAAAACAAGAACAAACTAATTTCAAAGCCAGTAGAAGGCAGGAGATAATTGTATTCAGAATGGAAATCAATGAAATAGAGAACAACAACAACAAATGATATAAAAGATCAGCAAAACAAAAAGCTGATTCTTTGAATAAACAAGATTAAAAAATCCTTAGCCTACCTAACCAAAAGAAGGAGATGATCAATCCAAATTATTAAAATCAGAAATGAAAAAGAAGACATCACCATAGACAGTGGGGAAATCCAGAGGATCATCAGAAACTACTTTAAAAATATATACTCTAATAAACTGGAAAACATAGAAGAAATTTACAGATTTCTAGACACATAGAACCTACCTAAATTGAACCAAGAGGATGTAGAAACCCTAAACTGACCAACATCAAGCAAAGATAGAAACTGCAATAAAAAAAGCCTTCAATAAAAGAAAAGGACAGGCCCATACAGATTCCCAGATGAATTCTACACAACTTTTACAAAAGAACTAAATCCAATACTTCACAAGTTATTCTGTTAAGTTGAAAAGATGGAATCCTTCCAATCTCCTTATATGAGGCAGTATCACTTTAATACCAAAACTAAATGAAGATCCTTCAAGAAAAGAAAATTACAGACCAATATCCTTCATGAACATAGAGGCAAAAATTCTAAACAAAATACTAGTGAGATGCATTCAAAACTATATCAAGAAAATTGTACACCATGACCAAGTTGGTTTCACTCCAGGAATGCAGGTCTAGTTCAACATACAAAAATCAATACATGTCATTTACCACATAAATAGACCTAAGAACAAAAAAACACATGATCATCCCAATAAATGTTAAAAAGCATTTGACAAAGTCCAACACCCATTCGTGTTAAAAAAAACACTGCAGAAAATCAGAATAGAAAGAACTTACCTCAACCTCATTAAAGCAATATACAATAACCCAAAGCCAACATGATATTGAAGGGAAAAAAAAAACTGTGGGAATTCCCTTTAAAATCAGGAACAAGACAAGGATGCCCACTATTACTATTCACTTTCAATATAATACTTGAGAAACTTGCCAGAGTGATAAGGCAAGAGAAGGATATTAAAGGAATTCAAATAGGAAAAGAAGAATTATCTCTATTTGCAGATGACATAATCCTATATTTAGAAGACCAAAGAAAACTCAATCAAAAGACTTCTAGAGCTGATTACCAAATTCAGAAAAGTAGCAGGATACAAAATCAATCTAAAAAAAATCAGTAGCTTTTCTATATGCCAACCATGAATCCACAGGAAAAAATGTCCAGAAAACAACTCCATTCATAATAACCTCAAAAACAATAAAATACCTAGGAATAAATCTAACTAAGGAGGTAAAAGACCTCTACAATGAAAATTATATAACACTAAAGAAAAAAGTTGAAAAAGATCTTAGAAAATAGAAAGATCTCCTATGCTCTTGAATAGGCATAATAAATATTATCAAAATGGCCATTCTAACAAAAGTGATCTACAGAGTCTATAAAGATAACCTACAGAAAGGAAGAAGATCTTTGCCAGCTATTTCTCTGATATAGGACTAATATCTAGACTATACAAAGTACTTAAAAGACTTACCACTAAAAAAAAAATAACCCAATCAATAAATGGGCAATTGAACTAAATAGACACTTCACAAAAGAAGAAATACAATGGCCAAGAAATACATGAAAAAATGTTCAAGATGATTAGCAACCAGGGATATGCAAATCAAAACTACGCTGAGATTCCATCTAACCACTCTCAGAATCATCAAGAATTCAAACAATGATAAATGCTGGTGAGGATGTGGGGAAATAAGAACTCTGCTACACTGTTGGTGGGATTGCAAATTAGTGCAGCCGCTGTGGAGATCAGTGTGGAGAATCCTCAGAAAATTGGGAATGGAATCTACCATATGATCCAGCTATACCACTCCTGGGTAGCTTTCCAAAGGGACAGAAATATAATATTATAGTAATATATGCATATCCATGTTTATAGCAGCACAATTCACAATAGCTGAATTATGGAACCAACCTAAGTGTCCATCAACAGATGAATGTATTACAAAATTATGCGATATACACACAATGGAATTCCATTCAGCAATAAAGAAGAACAAAATTATGTCTTTTACAAGAAAATGGAAGAACCTGGAGAATTCACAATAGCTGAATTATGGAACCAACCTAAGTGCCCATCAACAGATGAATGGATTACAAAATTATGGGATATATACACAATGGAATTCCATTCAGCAATAAAGAAGAACAAAATTATGTCTTTTTCAAGAAAATGAAAGAACCCGAAGAACATTATGTTAAGTGAGATGAGCCAGTCACAAAAGTGAAGGGTCAAATGTTTTCTCTCATACGCGGAAGCTAGGGAGTAATCAGGAAACTGGAGGGACTTCATATAATGGAGGAGAAACTCCAGTGGAGCAAAGGAGGTAGTCTAGGGGAAGGATGAGGGGGAAAGGGAGATCAATGAAGGAATCAATTCTATTGACATTATGTACATATGTGAAAATACCAATGCCAATCACAATATCCTGTATGGGGAAGGGGGGAGTGGTGAGCGAGCCAAGGGAAAGCCTACTAAATGCTGTGTGCATATATGTCACTATAATTATGAACCACATTATGGTGTAAGACTACAATGCCTCAATAAAAACATAAAAATAAATAAAGAGAAAGAACAAATTTCTTATAAATATTCATTATTTGGTTGGTGAGTAGGTCATGAGTAGGCAAAATTACCACCTAGTGTTACAGTATCATAGTTTAGTATGGAGGAGCTATAATTCATATGCAGATCTATCTGCCTACATTATATGCACAGGCTTTCTAAATTAAACAAATGATATGAGTGAGAGAGGAGCGAAACGTCACATTTACTGCATATGTCATTTACTCATACTTCACTGATTTCCGTTAATAATGAAAATGAATAATGATAGTAGAAATATAAATATAAGTCCAAGACTTACTAAACAGGAAACATACTTTAAAAATCTGAAATTACTTAAGAGGAATCATAGGGGTGAGAGGGATCACTCAATATAGGGAGTTCCCATAACTTACTTCACTATTTATAAATAAGGCTATTAACTTGAAATGCTCCCCTTTCCTTCCTGGAAACTCACTGTAACTCCATGAAAGCTGGTGGAGTATAGATGGCTGGGTTCACAATGTCTGCTTGCTTTGTGTTATGGTGATAAAACATCTGGACATGGGACTGAGTTGTTCTTTTTTCCATTCAACTGTTTGTACGTGACTCAGATACATATTTGGCTTACTCCGTAGACGCTGTTTAACTATAGTGACTGATATTTGCTCCAGTGTTGGAATGAATTCAAAGATTCTCAATGACCACTCACTTTGTCATTTCAGGAAAATTATTTTGCTGATGACAACTGTGGCTTAATATGGATGATCACTAGCCTTCAAGGTAGTTATTTCCAATTCTATCACATGACTGTGGATCCAAGAAGAATTATTATCTATATGCTTCATTTTACATATATTGGTTTTCATAATCTTTTCTCTTTCATTCAACATGAAACCTCATGTATTAGCATAAAAATAGACTTTATCTTTCGTTTTTACTGTTTTAATTAGGAGGTATGAACCATCCTTATCTGTTTAATCTCTTTACATGTAGATAGAAGGATGTATTTCAGAATGTTTTACAAAGAACTCTTCATGATGTGCAGAAGAACAAATTGTTATTTTTAAATTGAAAACCCTCTAGTGGCTTTTCAATCAAACTTAGGATAAATCCAAACCCCTTATCATTATGCTCTTAAGGGTCCAAATGACCTGGCCTCTGTCTTCTGGCTTCATCTTTCAGCCTCTCCCTTTCTCTCAATATATTCCAAATCAATGGTCTTCTTTCAATTCTTTCAACATGTCAAACCCATTTCTGCTTTAGGTTGTTTATTATGGCTGTGTCCTCAGCCAAGAATGTTCTTCACATGGCTCTAATTTGTTTAGTTCAGATCTCAGTGAGGCTCTCCGAAACGACTCAGTGACGGCCGACCCCCTGTTCTCACATTACCATATTTCAAGGGCCTATATAAGGTGCATTTTTCTTTATTCAATGTGTTTATTTTTTATTGTCTGCTCATTCATTCTAGAATTGTATCTTCACCACAATAGCCCTAGAACACTCTTGGCACACCGCAGGCACTGAAGTATGGCCCAGGATCCTCTAGCAGACTTCCAACACTAGGGTATAAAAGACTATGCGGTTCCATCCTGATGCTCTGTGAATACTTGCTCTGGGGAAAGCTGACAATTGTGTAAGAAATCTGGCTCCCCTGAAATCATGCTGGATAGACATTGAAAGGATGATCCATTTGTCAGCACTGGCTGAGCTTCCAGGGAACGGTCAGCAACTTCATTTGAAAGTCTAGCTGTTGTATCTTTGGATGTCTTGGTGAAGTTGCATGTACCTTGCCTACAAACTTGTGAGTAAAATAAAGATTTTGTTATTTTACAACACCCAAATTTCTAACATACTGATTGTAACAACAAACCAGGAAGTGAAAAATGAATCTTATAGTAAGAGATCGATTAGAATGGTAAGGAAAGGATAGGTATAATAGAAGTGACTAGGACTTATTAGATTCTGTGGCTAATTAGACACAGAAAACATTACATAGGAAGGAATCAAAGACATTGTCATTTGACATCTAGGTAAATACTATAGGCTAATTCTATGAACCGAAATACATATTTGCTAGAATTGTCCTTTTTAATTGTTTACTCACTCGATGAGTAATTTAACAAGTGGCTTCTGAGTATAGTGTGTGTTAGTGTACTGCAGAATGGCAATACAAAGAAAAAGCCACAAGTCTTACCAACAAAGAGCTTTCAGTCTGAAAAGAAGAAACATGGACTGTAAACTGGTGGGTTATGTGCCCTGAAAGGCAGCTCGGCTAAAATGAGGACAGAAAAGATAGATAAAAATGGGAGAGTAAAAACCAGTCAATATTTGTCCAGCAATATCACTCCTGAAACATTTCTCCTGAGTTTCTGATCCATTGTGTTTGCAGCTATATCCCTCCGCTCCGTTACACACAATTCTGACATGGAGTGTGTGTCTCCATTTCCTACCAAATAAATATTCTAGTCTAATTTCTTAGCCTTCACAAGTGCCTCCTAAATGTGGTTCTTGTGGTCTCCATTGACCTCTGCCACCAGGAAAACTAAGTTGTTTATTGTTTCTACAGCATATTGTGCTCATTACAGTCTCCAAAGCTTTGCTCACTGGGCCCACCTGTCTGGAATATTCTCTCTTCTTTTGCTTCTCAAAGTCCAAATAGTCAAAGCCTAGCTGAAGTCATACCTCCATGCTGAGGTCTTCACATTGCAGTCTTTCCCCCCTGAATTCCCATAGCACTTTGAGACTCGATCACTTATTGAGATCTTATATTGTGCTACTCTATCTATAAGAATGTTTTATCTTCCTAACTAACTGCTTTTATTACAGGATAGCGATCAAAGCTTACATTTTTAATTCCTCATCTCTAGTACTGTGAATTGTATTCAGGAGACATCCAACTCAATATCATAGTGTTGATGATATTGTTGAGAGTGATTTTGCTTCCTAGTACTTGAAATACTGCTTGCTTATCTCATGTAATTGAACGTAATCCTCTGTTTAAAATCTTGTCAAATGGTTTCCCTCTTAATTATAATTTTAAAAGTCATGCACAAGTAGATTTCTTCCATATCTTAAATTTGTTGCTCTTTTGTAGAAATTGAAAATAGCATTACTGTTTCCTAGACTATAAGCAACGTGGTTCTATAAATCTTGGATATTATAAAATAGAAACTATGATATCCATATCTATTTTTCAGAAATCTTATTTATGGGGAGTCCATAACTCCAAATAAAATTTCTAATAAAAATGTTAATTTGGTTATAATTTTCATTCAAACTGGGACCTGGAGAAAGTATAGATGGGATCAATCTTTTAAATTAGTTCTTAGAAGAATTTCACTAGATATGTTCTACTTAAAACATGTTGTAATGTGCTAACTCTGGAGCTAACATAGAAATTACCTAGTCCCATCAATATTTTAAGGAAAATAAGGTATATTGGTAAAGAAACATTCATTTTCTCAAAGATTGAAGAAATCCTGACAATCTATAGCAAAGGCTAAAGGTCTTGCTGTGGAAATGTTATTTAAGCCTCCCCTGGGATACCAAAGTCATCGACCCTGATGAAGTTCATGTTGACCAAAATGTTGGTTTATTTTGTGTGTCATCTTAAAAATAAAAATAAAAAACCCAGACATGTTGCTTCTCACATTCCTGTCCTTTATTTGCCACCTAGGGACAAAGAGCCACAGAACAACCCAAAATGTAACTTTATTTGGTTCGATTAATTTTTTTTCACCAGTCCCAAGTTGGCTATGAAATTCTGGTGAAATAAAATGTCAGGGTGTGGTCCTTTTGCTGTTACATATTTTTAAATTTTTTTTTTCTACAGGAGTAAGCCAGCAGGAGGGAGAGGACACCACTCCAGAAAAACAGTAAGGAAAGTTACACATATCCCTATTGTTTCCTATCAATCTTACTATCGCCTGACATTGAGTTTTCAAAGGGTGGCGAAGGGACTTTTCTCCTGTGCTAGGTGTTTACAGTCTCACCATGCCCCTGCTTCTGCTCAGACAAGAAGTGAAAATTCACTTGGAAGAGTTAATGCAATCCAGACCTCACCAGGATGGTGGCTTACCCAGAGGAGAGGCAGCTTTCCCATTAGTTCTGACTGAATATTTCACAACTTGAAGCACATTGAAGGAGGTTGGGTACAAAGGCCTTTTTTCGCCCCACCAAATATATTTGAATCGACTTCTTTACATCAATCTGGAGATTAAACTGAAGCTCAACATTTTATCTCCTTTTCCCCCAGAGGAGTAATAAGAAAGTTTGATATCATATGGAGTCAACAGAGTACTCCATACAAATTAATTAATTTTGAAAATTTCAAAATAGGTTTGAGCCTTCCAAATGCAATAAGTTTATTGTTGTTTCATGTAGCTCTTGAATTCGATCCAATTGGATGGGGATGCTCTAATCCAATGTTTGTCAATGATTTTGATGATCGCCAACAGAGCAGGGAAATGAAATGTTTGAGAACAATTTAGTTGCCGATAACATTGGGAGCCAGATTGGAAAGAATCTTCGTCCTTCTCCCAACATATCCAGTAGAAGGAATGTATTAATAATAAAACACTGGGCCAAGAAATTGCAGCAGTGGAGGCGCAAGGGGCACCGGGAGAAAAGAAAGGATGAGATGGGAGGAGGACCGGAATTTTTTCCTGATCAATTGATCAGTAGGAGTCATTTCCCTCCTTGGCATGAAAGTAAATGTGTACAGTGTTTGGTGGTAGCCCACAGAGATCTGAAATAATGAAAGCCTCAGGTTACGAGGGCATAACAGGTGTTTTGAAGGTGGACTTTGCCAATTTTACTGATGTTAACAGATATTGTCCCATAGATTATAGTCAATTTATCCTCAATAAATTGCGATCCACTTGGGGGAAAATGTGATGCTTTCACCTCTTATTTATCACTGACAATTTAATCTCATAATAATCATGTGGATTATTGAATTATTTACATGCCAGAGCATACAGAAGGTAGCACTCAGAACTGGGGGCTCAGCCGTGCATTGTGGCACATGCCTATAATCCTAGTATTTGGGAGGCTGAGACAGGAGGGTTGCAGGTTGGAGGACAGTCTCAGCAACTGACGGGAAGTTCTCAGCAACCTAGCGAGACTTGTTTAAAAAAAAAACACAGAGAATAAAAAGGGCAGGGGGTATACCTCGGAGGTAGGATGCCCTTGGGTTCAATCTCTAGTACCACGGGGAAAAAAAAAGAACTGGAGACTCATTGTGTGCTCTGGATTGCAGTAGAGACATAATGGCTACTTAGAATTGTGGGAGAGAGCCAGGCGTGGTAGCACATGCCTGTAATCCTAGTACTTGGGAGGCTGAGACAGGAGGATCTCAGATATGAGGACTGCCTCAGCAAGTAGTGAGACTCTCATCAGCCTAGGGAGACCCTGTTTCAAAATTTAAAACATAATAAAATAAATAAATAAATAGGGCTGGGGTATAGCTCGGACGTAGAATGCCCCAGGACTCAATCCCCAGGACCCACACACACACAAAAGACTTGAGGGAGAGAGGTAACGCACTCCCTGGACTCTGGAAGGGAGACAAGGAGAGTGGAGGGAAAGAGAAGGAAGAGCACCCCCTCACTGACACCAGGAACGAGGCTGCTTCTAAGATATACCTTAGTTGAACAGACACAGAGATGTCATCTGCTTTAATTTATGCACACTGTTCCAGCCACACCTAGGCTTCTGGGCTCCAGAATTAAGGGGCGGGGAACAAGGAACACTGTGTTCTGAAAGAACAAGAGGATCTCCCTCAGAAGATAGAAACCTTCTGTGTCAATTAACTCATTTGCACTCATTGTCTGGGTCTGGATTCCACCAACGACTTCTTGCCTAGATTGTAAAAGATTCAGACAACTGCTCTCTACCACCCGGTAACAGAAGCATAGCCCTGCTCCCCACCACCCGGTGACAGAAGCATGGAGCCCTGCTCTCCACCACCAGGTAACAGAAGCATAGAGCCCTGCTCTACAACACTCGGTTACAGAAGCATGGAGCCCTGCTCTCCACCACCAGGTAACAGAAGCATAGAGCCCTGCTCTACAACACTCGGTTACAGAAGCAT
>PVJS01064732.1:0-10154 GCA_004027185.1 Glis glis | reverse complement strand
GAGAGAGGGAGAGAGAGAGAGAGAGAGAGAGAGAGAGCGCGAGCTGAGGCTGGCCGCGAACCCGGATCCTTCGGTCTCTGCCTCCCAAAGTACTGGGATTACAAGCATGCGCCACCACGCCCGGCTGGTTTCTACCATTCTTAACATTCCATTTAATGTGGTTATATTTATATTTAACTAATAATTCTTTTAGGGGAATATCCACGAGTACATTTTGAATATAAAACTAAAACATAAAATACACACAAAACAGAATAACAGTAATATATACCTTAAGTGGATCTGCCAGCTCTGACAACTGATTAATTTTCAATTTAATTGCATCATACTTGTTTTCTGCTTCTATTTTCAGGCTTTTATGATGTTCCATGTTTTCTTTGTGTTGCTCCATATTTTCCTCAGCCACTTTTATTTTTATTTTATTTTCATGAGCTTCATCTTCCTGATAACATTTAAAGAACATAGTTAATATACTTGTTATCAAACAGAAAAACAAGGTCAACAATTCTAAAAGAGAAACTATAGTCTACAGGCAAATCAGATCAAAGACAAACACACAAAGAACACCAGAATATTTTCATACCCTTAATAATACATTAAAAAAGAAAGTAAGTTCAAAAATAAGGGATGACATTTAGCAGACAAGTTAAACATTCTGCTTGAGATCATAATTAAAAGGAGTAACTTTTATTCTACCTACTCATTTTGTTTTTCAAAATATTCTTAGTAGTGTATATAAATACAGTATCTTGTGCCACACAATGTGTTAAGATGTTAAATTATCAAACATGAAGACAGTCCATGCCTTTATGAAACTTAGCCTATCAATAAAAGGATGAAAAGTAGAAAAGTGGAAACAATTCTACTATTAAAACACATGACAATTCCCACTAGAGTAAAGCTTTGTCAGCACAGGGAATTTTTTCTGTTTTGGTAACTGTTCATTTCTCAGGATTTAATATGCTGCCTGATAGGCACTTGATAAATAAGTGATAAATATACTAATTTTTAACAAGACTCAGAATTTACCTCAGTTTACTGCATTGCAGAAAATGCTAAGTTAAATGCTATAAACAGATATCTGAAGAAAATATAGGATACCAAATATGTGGAGAGCTAAAATGAGCCATAAACTTAGAAAAAAGAAAACAATGCAAAGAGACCAACTATAAGTGACTAGACATGGTGCTGACACCCCTGGCCATTTGTACTGATGCCATTTAGCTCTGCAAGTACCTGGTGGAAACACTACGGTTGATGGGCCACTGTTTGAAATCACAATTAAGTTCTGATAAAGTTTTATTTCATGTAGAAGATAAAATCAATTATGCTTATAAGATATATAAACAAAACATTAAGAACTCTGAAGGCCAGGTAGTGTTTACCATATTTATGAGTGTTGACAATAATCATAAAATGTAGCTAATTAAAAGGATTTTTTTAAAAAGCTGATATTTGATGGCCATTAACCCAAATGATGGTTTTATCATTTAATATTACATTTAAATTGAAGAAAAGCATTTTACCAAGGTTGCAATATCTACAGACTGGTGTTCTTCTATATTCTCAAGTTCCCGAATTTCAGAAATACTTTTTCTTATTTTCATCTAAAAGAAAGTATTTTAGAGTTTAATAACATAAAAATAAGTAAGTATATAAAAAACAAAATCCTTGGAAAAGATATACTCACTCATAAAGCTTTATTATGCTTTATGAACCAGAAAGATTTCACAATTAATGAAGTAGGGACACTAGTATTAAATGACCCAAAGGAAGTTATATACAAATTCTGCTATAATCATCCTTATTGCTAATCCATTCTCATGCAAAGAACATGTGAATAATCCATCCTATCATTTAAAATGATGACATTGCTAAGTCTATAGAGAAAGTATTTTTCTGAAATGCCCGAAGTTCTCAAGAAATTAGAGATCATTCAGACTCAGTGTTTCTCAAAGTAAGATCCAGGGAACCCTTGGGGGTCCTTAGACCCTTTCAGGAAGTTCATATGTCATAAAAACAGTAAGACATTATTCACCATTCTTACTAGCAGTTTCTCACAAGTTGCACAGACAGTTAATAACTATATAATGTGTAGTATCACAACAGACCGAATGTAAAAAATGATGTAACTCAGTTGAATTTTATTAAAGCAGACATTAGTGATTACAAAAATATAAAAATGCAAATCTCACTAAATCTTTTTAGTTTTTGAAAAATATGTTTTTCAGCTGGGCGTAGTGGTGCACACTTGTAATCCCAGCACTTGGGAGGTAGAGACAAGAGAATCATAGGTTCAAGGCCAGCCTCAGCAACTTAGCAAGGCCCTTAGGAAATCAGTGAGACACTGCTTCAAAATATAAAATAAAAAAGGGCTGGGGTAAAATGCCCTTGGGGGTTCAATCCCTAGTATCACACACATACATACACAAATATAAATATATATATATATATATGTTGTTTTTCATATTACTTTTCAATTAATAAATATTATTAAATTTTCTGATTTACACTTAATTTTTAAAAATCTAAATACTGGCCAGGCATGATGGTACATGCCTGTAATCCCAGCTACTCAGGAGGCTGAGGAGGGAAGGTAGCCAAGTATGAAGCCAGCCTGGAAAACATAAGGAGACCTAGTCTCAAAATATAATAATTAAAAAAAAAGGCTGGGGATATAGCTCAGTGGTAGAATGCTACTGGGTTCCATCCCCAGTACTGGAAAAAAGTAAATACTGGTAGATATTACCCACAAAAATGAAAGCTCATTTAAGAATGTAAAGGGGCTTGATGCTAAAATGTTCAAGAACAACTGATTCAAGTGAATGATAGGATTTTAAAATGAACTTCAAAGCAGTAAGTTGAGGAAACAAACTGGTATTTTTTGTTTACCTTTAACTCTTTGTAATGTAGTTGGCACCTTTTAAGAAGCTCTTCATTGCGTTTAATATCCTTTTCAAGGGCAGACGAATGTTGCTGAAGATTTATCATCTGGGCCTTCTTATTTTCAACCTCATTCTCCAAGTCACTTGATAAAGAGAAGACAAAAAGTACTTTAAGCCAATTTCTCAATATTACACATACTTTACAGATGTTTACAAAGAAAAGCTTTTCTATAATAACTTGTTTATAAAAATATTCTTCCATTAATTCAATTTCTAATTCTACCAAGTTGTTAATAACAAAAATCTATTACAGAAATTTCAAAAAAGATCTTCTAAACTGGAGTCAAGTTTTACTTATTTCCTTAACAAGTATTTACAATATAACTCCCATGTGCCATGCATTACACATAGTGATAGGTACAGGTAGAAAAGAGAATTAAGACACAACTCCTCAGAAGGAAGAAAATCAGGGAATAAACCATAACACTACAATGTTTACAGGATATAATATTTTATGTCCTCAGAACTAGAGGAACACAAAAGTGAGTCTGGGAGAACAGACAACTGAATTGTACTCCTTAAAGTTTTCATCAGCTGGATCAACTAGAGAAGACGTAAAGGGGCTTGATGCCTATAGCAGCTCTCTTTCCCTAGCGTGTGTTCTAATTGTTGTCAAATGATCTTCTTTCTAGAACAGTGCAACTCAAAGTACCAGTCAGAGACATGCTAAGGAGGTTTGAGCCAGAACATAAACCAGCACAATGGACACTCACTGAGAAAAATCAGTAGAACACAAGAGTGGGCACAGTGACGTGGTTACGTGCTGAGTTAAGCTCCTGTATTCCTTGAAGACAGGTAACAAAACAATGTGCACATCAGCTGGGCGAGTAACAAACACATCCTGCGCTCTCAGTCCAGCATACTGTTGTCAAAGTGATGGCAGGAGATAACTGTCAACCCAGAACTCCACATCCCACTCAAGGATCTTTTAAGACCAAACACTGAGATAAATTACCCATAGTTCTTCACTGAAATAACCACTAAATGAGCGATATGAAAGAAAAGTGAACCCCAAAGGAAGCAGTGGGAGCAATACAGCAAGGCCACACTTGACTCCAACCTTATTTCAGAATCCACGTCTCTGCTCAAGAACTTAGGTCTTGTATTTTCAGATGAATAATAACGTCCTGCAAAAACCTGATCACCATCAGCAGTAAAAGCTTCTCTACAATTTTTGGGTGGCTTTTGGGATTGCATTACTGTGCGAGCTACAGAATTATTCTAGAAGGATAGAGGGAAAAACACATTGTTAAACCAATGCTAAAGCATTTCCGATGAACACAATTTCAAAATATTACTTGCTTTATTATTTTAAGAAAATTAAAATATTCTTAAACATTCAAATGAAATAATGCCATGAAGTTAAATATAAGAATTTTAAAAACAAGTTTCGAGATTCAAAGAATTAAAATTATTTATAGTCTTTAAAACAACTTAGTAAACAATGCTTCATGGCAAACTGACACCTTATTAAATTCTAATATTGCTATCCACTTCAAATTAAAATTTATTTTAAGCACCATTTCACACAAACATATTTACTTAAGACAAGTTCCTACAGATATTATTCTTTCTAAATGACTTTTACACCCTAGAAAAGACATGAGTAAATAGCAAATTTTGATGAAAGATCAGCATGTAAAATTAAGTAGGGAAACCCTGGAAATACTTGAGCCCTGGAGGAAGTAAAAAGAGGATTAAGTTTGGGTTTTTTGTGGTACTGGGGATTGAACCCAAGGGCATTCATCCTCTGAGCTACACCCCCAGCCCTATTTTTTTTTTCTTAAACAGGGTCTCACGAAGTTGCGCAGGACCTCACTAAGTAACTGAGGCTGGTTGCCAACCTGCGATCCTCCTGTCTCGGCCTCCCAAATACTGGGATTACAAGTGTGTGCCACCATGCCTGGCTTGATTTATTTTACAAAGCACAAAGTTACATAAAAAGAACTCAAAAGTATAAAGTAAAGCACTTCATTTAAAAGGGGTAATTTTATACATGTGTTCATGTATGTAAGATATATATATCTATATATGTAAAATGTATATATATATATATATAAAAGGGCAAATTAATATGGCAGCCAATCAAGAAAGAATGAACCCCAAAATTTTATGGTACCATGCACCAAAAGAATAATATCCATTTGTGTAATTATTTACAACAAATAGCTGAAAGTTATAAAGTTCCCTGGGGCAGAAAATGCACAAATCAATCAGCTCTCTATTATCCTATAGATTTTCCTATGAAGTAAAAGTACAATGGTGATGAAACATATTCAATAACTCCATGATTGAAAAAAAAACCCAGGAAATTATAAAACCATCTTCTATTTTGAAAATTTAAAAATAACATCAAATACAGCAAGCATCCGTTCTTACTTTGATTAGCAGCACTGTCTCTATGCCCCTCATGTCAATCAGGCTATTTGCAACAACTGCATTATCTATTTCTAATGCTGTCAGAACTGTGGGGAACTCTGGATGATGAGCAGCTCTAGGAGACAAAAAAAGTGTTAACTTACCAAACATTTTATATTTTATATACATAAAAGTTGTATCTGCTTCTTATTTATCATAAATAAGACTATATAAAGCATCTGATAATGTATAAAAGCATATATAAAGCATTTGTAATAGGTATATTTTATTTACCTAGTAAACATTTGTATAATGCTATGTGCTAGGCACTGTTCTAAGCTTATTACAAGTACTAGCTCATTTAGTCCTCATAACAACCATATGAGATAGATATTATTCTTTCCCTTTTTTTTGGTCAGATGAAGATGCTTCAGAGTGTTTAATAAGTTCCCTACTGTTTTAAAGCTAGTTAAGTAACAGAATTCAGATTCTTAGCCATTATGCCCTTTTGCTTATTACAATTAATAGTTATAATTTCCTTAAGTCTTAACATTGTAATCATATATAAACATAAAAGTCAACTAATCAAAACACATTTTAAATAGCTAAGAAATTGTCTCATACAAGATAAGAAGAAATGAAGTTTATTATCAACAAAGAAGAGAAAAGATATTTTTATGAACTGAAATCTGGGCTCCTTAAAGAGCCATGCAACCTATCAATAAAAATTTAAATATATGACCTATTAAGAGCACTGAAGAATGGATATACTAAGATCAGTAGGCACAGGAGCAATGACTGGCTGAGGGGAAATAATGGTAGCATTTTTAGTGCTTTTTCAGTCCTAGAATTCCAAAACAAAGAAAGTAACTTTATAAATATGGTTTTATACATACTCAATCATGCATCAATTCAACATGTATTTGCTAAGCATCTAGTATGCACAAGGTGTACACAGTTCTCCCAGTCCAGGTACACTAAACCTGCCATGAGTCATTTTGACCATAAACAATGCTGTGTAGTAGCACCACTAAAATTTCACTTTTATCAGGTTTTAGAAACCTGGAATCAAGAGCTGGAAATAAACATCGACCAAATTCTCATGCAGAGAAAGAAAACACTTTTACCCCTAACTCCCAAATACTTACCTCTAGCCTAAAAGTTCAAAATCATTACTTCCAAAATAGAACTGTATCTACTTTTGACAAATCCACTTCTATTCCTTATACTTCTCCCAAATCAAGTGATAGCACATTCCTCAGCTTAGCCAGAAACCCAGAAGTCATTCTGGAGTCTCTTACATGCAACTAGTAAGTTTTTATGATTTTGCCCTAAATAGATCTCTTTCTGGTCTACTCCTTCCTATCCAAATTGTAAATGCTATTGTTTTAGAATAACTTAAAATGTCATGCCTCCATGTGTCTCTCACATAGAATTCTATCTGCCTAAAGGCAATCAGTTTCTTCTGTCACTTGATAAATTCATCTCCTCTCTGAATCCTTCCTGACCAACTTACATGTTTTACTGACTTCCTCATTTGAATTACATCTATATCTTATGATCCAATTTTACCAATGCCTGCAAATACTTTTTAAAAAAGACAAATAGTGTTTGCACACAAATTTACCATAACATTAGATTTAATTTTTTAAAAAAAGAGCAAAAAAAAAAAAGTGGAGGATTTATAAAGATGAGAAACATTTTAAAATGCCATCTGGGAACAGATACATACTTTCTTTTTTTTTTTTTTTTGAGAGAGGGTCTGGCTGTGTTTCCCATGTTGGTCTTAAACTGGGCTCAAGGGATCCACCTGCCTCAGCCTCCCAAGCATCTGGGGGTACAGGTCCATGTCACTGTGCTGGGCCTCCATACAGCCGCAGTTAGCAAATCAGTCAGTCTGAGTATTGTGCCCCTGAGAAGGTTTGTTAGGGTTATCAAAGGCGACAAAGCTCAATATAAATTCTGTGAAACACCTGAAAGTTTAATTGCAGGTAACGAGTGCTGATGTTCTTCCGCAGAACCTCCCTCTTAATTTGGTTAGATCTCCATCATTTCCCTCATCAGCATAATATTTATGCCATATTACATCTGTTTCCTTGAACTGTCTCCCCATAATAGACTTTACCTAAGAACTTCATAGTCCTTAAATAAGAACCTCTTCTTAGCCTATGTTTCTCCAATGCCTATAGCGAATGCCGAGACTGAAGATAGAATAGCTTGAAGAAATTTCACAAATTGGTACTAATGATATGGTTAAGATTAAAAGTTTTTTAAGTATTGCCTACCTTGCACATGATTAAGCAAAACGAGAAAGAGTATTTAATTTGACTACCTGTGTCTTACATCATACATCTCATTCCGAAACTCAGAAACTATTATCTGTGGTCGTGTGGTTCCTGGTGAATAAAATCTTTTCATCAGTGCCTGCAGGACTCTTTCATCGGCATGATTATGGCAACAATAGGCTTGCAGAAGTCCTTTTAAACAAGATTCAATAGCCAAAGCAAGCTCAGGGTCCCGAAGATGAATGCAAGCTCCTAAAAGTGAGAAAAATTATAAAAGGGCCCATAAAAACTTATTTTGCAATATTAATTCTAATTCTAATAATTCATAAATGAAAAATACATTTTCATACAAAGCTCTTATTTTAGCTCTTATTTTAACTCAATTGGAAATGCCCACAAACTTACTGGATACCCTAGGGAGAAAGCCCACCGAATCCTGAGAAGAAAATCGTCCTCCTCTAATGTGCACCCACCGCGGCTTTTCAAGTAAGTTTATACTACTCTCACCTGTCACTGGTGTTTTGAAATCAAGTCAAAAGATTTGTAGACTTATTATTTTCTATAAAACTGATTAATACTGGAGTTTTAGATTTAAGAAGGGGGAAAAAAGCCTTATCCACTTAAATGAATCCTAGCGTGTAGGTATAATCATTTAAGTGGAGACATTACTGCTATAGTTAAATGTTGTAATTTGCTAATAACATGTTTTTACATTTATGGGACGGAATAAGAGAGAACATCTTAGAACTTGCCTAAAAAATTTGTATTAAATCTCACATATATGTGAGAAAAGTTAAATAGCCAGATTTTACAACTGGGAGAAAACTTAGAAATCATGCTGTCCAAGCCGGGTGTGGTGGCCCACGCTTGTAATCCCTGTACTTGGGAGGCTGAGATGGAGGATCGCAGGTTTGAAGCCAGCCTCAGCAACTTAGGCCCTCTGCAACTTAGTGATACCCTGTTTTTGTTTTTTTTTCTTCCTTTTTTGGGGGGGTACTGGGGATTGAACCCAGGGGCATTCTACCTCTGAGCTACACCCCTGACCCTATTTTTTACTCTTTATTTTGGAACAGGGTCTCACTAAGTAGCTGAGGCTGGCCACAAACCCGGATCCTCCTGTCTCAGCCTCCCAAGTACTGGGATTACAAGTGTGCGCCACCATGCCTAGCTTCAGTGAGACCCTGTTTCCAAATAAAAAATAAAATAGGACTCGGGGTTTAGCTTGGAGGTAGAATGCCCATGGGTTCAATCCCCAGTACCACACACACACACAAAAATCATGCTGTCCTAAGAAAGAAAAGCCATTTTACAAAGGCTACATAAAACTCGAGTGTTCTTTTCATTGCATCTTGATGGCACTGGATTGCCTAAGTAAACAATTATATTCAAATTAGTTTATCCACTCAGTCATTCAGGAGTAAAATAAGAACCAGATTATTCAACTCTATAATTACTTTCCTTTTCCTAAGATCTCCTTTTTTATTTTTTTTTCCCCCTGTGGTGGTAAGGATTGAACCCAGGGTCATTCTACCTCTGAGGTATACCCCTAGCCCTATTTTATTTTTTATTTGGAAATAGGGTCTCGCTAAGTTGCTGACAGTCTCACTAAACTGCTGTGACTGGCCATGAACCTACGATCCTCCTGTCTCAGCCTCCAAAGTACTGGGATTACAGGTGTGCACCATCACACCTGGCTCTTTAAGATCTCCTTCTTTTGGCTGTTTTATGCTTTACAAACATAAAAGGAAAGCTACAAAACTTAAAAGTGATTTTATCATTATATTTAAAAATATGTACAATTAAAGACCATATATAACCATATAGTTACATTCAATAGACACCTTCCTGAAAATAAAAGCTTATTCCTAATATTTATTCTATTCTCACTGAGTCATGACAAATACCTAAAGGGCCTATAGGTTTCCGGGTAAAATGCCCCCGTCTGTAAGCATCATCTATTGCTTCCAGAAGAGCTGGAACATGAGGGCCGAATCTCTTTAGTTGATCAGTTTTACTGTCTTTCAATTCCTTCAGTTGCCTCTGATTATAGTTCAGTGCATGCTTCACATCTAATTCTTCTCTCCTATAAAATAAAAGCAGAAAAATAGAACAGATATGTGCTAATTATGTAGAAATATTCATTGGTATGCCAACAATATGTGCATACCAATGAGTGACCCAGCTACCGTAAAAACTAAAAACAGAATTCTTTATTTGAAAATACTTGTATTACCAGGCAAAAATAATCAGCAGGTCTCAAAACTTGGCATGAAAAAAATGATGCAATAGTAATGCACTGGGAATCCCAGAAATTGTCCAAAAGTTTTAACAGAAGTCTTAGAAGTGATTTTAAAACATCCTTTCTTAGGCCGGGCGTGGTGGCGCACGCTTGTAATCCCAGTACTTTGGGAGGCGGAGACCGGAGGATCCGGGTTCGCGGCCAGCCTCAGCGCGCATGCGCGCGCACGATCGATCGATGGATAGATCGATCGGTCTGTCTTTGTCTCTCTCTCTCTCTCTCTGTCCCTCTCTCTCTCTCTCTCTCTCTACCTAGTGAGGCCCTCCG
>PVJS01064731.1:0-10158 GCA_004027185.1 Glis glis | reverse complement strand
GATCCTCCGGTCTCCGCCTCCCAAAGTACTGGGATTACAAGCGTGTGCCACCATGCCCGGCTTTAGTTGTTCACTTGATGGAAATCATCCTTTCTCTAGTTCTGGAAGGTTTTTTTCTTTGTAATTTACTTCTTTGAGTATTTTCTCTATTGCTGGTTTAGAAGACACGAATTATTTCAGCTTCTGTTTGTCATAGAAGATTTTTGTTTCTCCATCATATTTTGTTTTACTTTATTTTATTTATTTAATTATTTTTGCAGTACTGGGGATTGAACCCAGGGGCATTCTACCTCCAAGCTACACCCCAGCCCTATTTTTTATTCTTTATTTTGAAACACGGTCTCACTAAGTTGCAGAGGGCCTCACTAAGTAGCTGAGGCTGGCCATGAACCTGGATCCTCCAGTCTCAGCCTCCCAAGTACTGGGATTACAAGCGTGTGCCACCACACCTGGCTAAGATTTTAAACATATCTTTGCTGGGTATAGTAGTCTTGGCTGGAAGTTGTTTTCTTTCAGGGTTTGGAATATGTCACTCCAGTCCCTGCTGGCTTTCATTACTTGGCTGGAGAAGTCTGGTGTGATTCTTATTGCTTTATCTCTGAATGTCACTCATTCTTTTACACTTGAATCTTAAATCTTACATTTAAGATTCTTTCCTTGGCCTCTATGGTAGTTAATTTGATTATTATGTGGCATGGTGAACCTTTTCTCTGATCTTGTCTTATTAGGGTTCTATATGTTTCCTATACCTGTGTATCAACCTTGTTTTGTATGTTTGGGAAATTCTCTGATATTTTTTCTCTGAAGAGATTTTTGATTTCATTGATTTTATCTTCTAGACCTATTTTTCTTAGGTTTGCTCTTTTAAATCTTAAGCGTATCTTTCTTGGGTTTGCTCTTTTAAAGTTGTCCTAAATCTCTTGGATACCCAGTTCATGCTGTTGAATTGGTTTTCCTATATTATAGACTGGGATTAAAGATCCCTGGCAGTGGTTGACTTTCAACAAATTCTGTAACCTCACTAGATTCTAGTCTTCCCACCTGTCAAATGGAGGTAATGATTTATCCCACTTACCACCACTGTCACAGCTAAACAAGATAGCCTATTTAAAGCACTCAGTGTAGCCTAGCATTAAGTGTTCAAAGGAACAATGTTCTCTGTAAATCTTTGTATTTTGTGCGGTTTTAATGCTGTCATTTACTTTTGCTTGTAGCAAAGAAACATGAAAGACTAACCTTAGATTGTGTGTTCTACCCACTGATATTTAAGTTATATTCAGCTGTGGGGAAATAAAAACCCTTAAGAGAAACACATAAAAATCATTATTTTATTCATCAAGTTGGACCCTATTTCAAAATAAAAAAAGTAAAAAGAGCTGGGGGTTTAACTCAGAGGTAGAACACCCCTAGGTTCAATCCTTAGTAACACACACACACACACACACACACACACACACACACACACACACAGTGCTTGACCTCAGCTTGCAGGTGGGAAATGGAGAAAACAGAGAAGAAAAGGACTGAGAGAGAGGGCACAGGGGGTTGTTCTGTAACTTTCAAAAGCCAGATGACAATTGGTGGATAATCAACTTAGGTTTTCAGAGTGCCAGGTGGAGAGCTTTAACTTTTTAAATACTGAGAGTTTTCTCAGAACTGAGGGTTTCCTTCCCATTCTAGAGATACCTAGATGTTTATTGTTTGGGGGGACACCCAGCTCTCCCTGCATTTCTCCATTTCTTTGCCTCTTCTGAGGCTTCTCCTGTGCACTGAAACTGCCCAGCAACTGTGAGATTCTTTTCCCCTCCCCGCTATATCAGGACAGTGCTTTCTCTCCTCTTACTCATTGAAAAGAAAAATAATTTCATGGGTTATTTTGTTTTTATTTTCAACATTAGAAAGATTCAGAGGTTACCAAGTTAAGTCAAGCAAGGGAAACAGGATGCACAGTTCACCTGGGATCACAGGATATGATATGTCCAAGTTGATCTCTTTATCTTTATAGCAACCATTGGTGGCTTCAAGGGGAAGCCTTTTAATATGTGTTAAAAGAAGTCTCCCACTTTTTCCTGTATGGTGTAGATACCATGGTGTTTGTTTCCAATATGCCTTTTAATGAAAACCCAAGAAGAACAAGTTCTCCAAATTAGATTAACACCCCATCACCCCTTGAACTATTTCAGATCCACTTCATTGCCTGAATCAGTTAGTATTGGAAAGTTTTCTGAGTTAACCATTATACTTAAAATGAAAAGTTTATGTGCAGCCAGGCATGTTGGCACATGCTTGTAATCCCAGTAGGATTACTGTAATCCCAGTAAGGATTACTTGTAATCCCAGTAGGGAGGCTGAGACAGGAGGATCCAGGTTGAGGCCAGCCTCAGTTACTTAGTGAGGCCTCCGCAACTTAGTGAGACCCTGTTTCAAAATAAAGAATAAAAAATAGGGCCGGGGGTGTAGCTCGGAGGTAGAATTCCCCTGGGTTCTATCCCCAGTTCCACAAAAAAAAAAGTTTATGTGGGCAGCAAATGGGGTAGAAATTAACTGTTTTCTCTTCTGTTCCTCATCCATCCTCCTTTTGGTTTTTCACCATTCAATTGTCATTTGACAAAGATAAGAATTTATTCAACTTGAAGTCAACTTTGTAAGTCCAGTCATCCTGAAGATTTCCAATAGTATGATTATTTACCAGCTAGTTAGGTTCTATGCATGTCCCATCAAACTTTTATACATGACAATCTGCAGATTGCAGTCACTGTGGGGATGTTCACAAATTTGTAAAAGTGAAAAAGATTATCTAATCTGGTGTACCTACAAAATACCATTTCCTTCTAAAGTGATTCTAGTGATTCTACCTGTTGAAATAGATACCAGAAAAGTGGTGCAGTGAGTTTGCAATACTGTCTCATATGTCAGGGTAAAGTGATGACATAATTATAAGCAACCACACAGTATTCCTATTTCCAAATGAAATGTTATAGCTCTGCTTAAATCAGCTCCTAATATAGATAAGATGGGAAGGACAGAAACATCTCCTTCATAATTACAACTTTTGGAGATTTTTTCCAAGAGCATTTTCTTTGTAGGCAACAAAAGAATTTATGAAATATGTTAATCTATAGATTTATGAATATACGGCTCTTCTTTCCTTTAGGAATAAATGAAATTTCACAGGGTTGTGCCAAATAATGTAGTTTTCTGTCTATCTGATTTAATAGATATCTATATTCCAGTAGTACATGGTAACATTTATATAGGGGATCCCTAAAATGAGTCACATTGAATAGCATGCCAGATTCTTGCTTCTTTGAGCAGAAAATGAGTTATATGTTTTGCCCATAGATATAGATTTGTTTCTAGTTAATGCTTTCTAAGATTTTTCCTGAAGGTAAATTATAGACAGTTAAAAAATGAACATATGCACCAGGCTCTATACCAGCAGGGCACAGGATGATGCAATGAAAAAATGCTCTTGAGACTTTATTCCTGGTCTTGAAGAGGTGAGAAGGGAGAAGGCAAAAGAGCCAAATTCCCTGAGTGAAACTCAGCTCTTCCTTTTATTACAGGTTTACATAATTAAAACTAGGCCATTATTAAATCATTAATTGTCTCTGACTAAGGAGTAGAGCATTGTGTTTGGAATGCTTTAAAAGGTAAGTTGTAATATGGCACTTTTGCAAAAGCAGCGGAGGTTGCCGTCTTCAGCTCCCTCATTGGGGCAGTATTCCACCCTGAAGCAAAGCAAAACAAAACAAAAACAGAAGGAAATAGCTTAGCTAGTGAAGGGTCATCAAGGTCACTGTCTTCAGTTCCTTCAAGAAAGGCAGTCATCTGCCAAAGCAAACAAGAAGCTATAAATCCTTAAGCCAATATGTTTTAGATTTAGAACAGTTTCCTACACATACATATACAATGGTGAATGAAAGACCCACCAACAAAAATTATTTGCATTAATGTCTGTAGTTAAACAAGTATTGGCAATTACATTGGACTATTTAGGAGAAAATATTCATATCGAGAAACAGAAACTGTTCATTTCTCTCTATATTGATTTCAGTTGTTGCTATAAAAGTAGGGCTTGCTCATAATTTTAACAAGTACCTCATGATATTTATGGTAAAAGTTAAAAAAATTTTAAACTACATCCTTAATTTATTCAAATCTATTCTCTAACCCTATCTTCAAAAATGACCCACCATTTTAAAAGTATCATGTTTCCATGTTCTTGGCCCTTTCTGATGTACTTGATTATTTGTACAAAGGTCCAGCAACTTAATATTTCTTTCCTAAATTCCCTTTCCTTTTTAGTAGCAAAGAAATATCAGCTATATCCCCATAATTATTTTACCATGCTTCTTTTAAGGAAAAAATTGGTATCCTTTTTATATAAATATTACTCGATACAACTTTGGACAGGCTTTCATGGTGGTTCTAACACTGGGTTCTTTCAATTTTAAAAGAAAATATTTCCCTTTAATTGCCCTTTGTTGGATTTTGTAGAGCTGACTAACTTTATGGAAATTTTAGGTAAAATCCTTTGAATTTGATAAAATAGGGGAATAATTTTTGACCGGATGATTTAACTTCATTCATGCACTATTAGCTAACAAAGTGGTATATTTATTTAAGCAAACTGACTTTATAAGCAATTAGAAAGGCTAATGAGGGTTCCAAGGCAAAGTATACGATTTTTAATTTTTTATTTTTGTAAGCAGAGATTTTTAACCCCTGTAGTAGTCAGCATTCTCACAGCTATAATCTACAGAACTAACTGTGAAACTTAGAGGAAGGAAGATTTATTTGGTCACGGTTTTGATTTCAGTCCATGTGAGTCTGGGGACCCTGGATCTCAGGGGTGGGGACCCTCAGCTGGGTTGTTGCCATGGTCACCTCACTGGTCTTTCTGTTTTCCTCTTTGTGAAACTGTGATTTATTCTCAGAACAGCAGCTGGAATGATACTTCTAAGAAGTGAGGGATCTTTTTACTCTTTAGAGCAAAGACATCCAATCCTCTCCATCTCTTGCAAGTAAAAGCCAAGGTATGCTTTTTCTCAGAACCTTGAGCTTCCTCTTCTCCTCTGTCCATAATGCCCTACCCCAAATATCTACTGGCTCATGTCCACTGGGTCTCTCCTGAAATGTCATTTTATCAGTGAGGACTTGTCTGCCCATTCTATATAAAATAGTGCCCCTCTAGCCAGTCATGGTGGTGCACACCTGCAATCCCAGTCCTTAGAAGCCTGAGACAGGAGGATCACAGGTTTGAGGCCAGCCTCAGAAATTTACCAAGACCCTTAGCAACTTAGCAAAATAAAAATTAAAAAATATTAAAAATAAAAATTAAAAAAGGGCTGGGGATGTAGGTGAGACACAGAATGCTCCTGGGTTCAATCCACAGTACACCCCCACCCCCAAAGAGTGCTCCTCCACCACCACCAATCTCTAAATACTTATTTTGCTTTATTTTTTGTGGGTTGCATTTATTACCATCTGACATGTTATGTATTTCCTATTTTTTCTGAGTTTTTCTACCCTTACTGGACTGAAAACTCTTTAAAACAGAGAGGTTTTTTTCCACACTGTAGCCCAGGGACTGACTGATGGGCTTCTGACAGGTATTAATTGAAAGCATATAAAAATAAATTGCACAGTGTTCCAGGACACACCACCTGGGCATTACAACACATGTTTTGGGTTGAAATAGTCATGTAAAAGGAAAAGCATTTGAACAATTAATAGTCAAAGCCTTGGTTTTCTTTATAATAACCTAATTTTCACAGGATATTTGGATGAAGTGTGGGCAAATGTGGAAGTATCAAATTCTTGGTTAAATAGTTCTTTAATTTCTAAAACAGAAAACCTGTATTCATGATTCTGCTACAAACTTTATGTTCCCGTCAGCATCACCATTACTATTATTTATTGTTTGCCTGCTGTGCTTCACTCTTAGTGCTTTAGTATTATTACTCTTGAAACTTGCAGTTTGTCTCCAGAGAAGTAGTAAAACTGGAACATTACAGGAAAAAGAAAATGTATGCCATCATCTGGTTAATGAGCAGCATTATTACTAAATATTGTAATTTCATTAGTCTAATGTTGACTCCAAAACATTTTGGGGGTGCTATTTCACCTACCAGCATGTTGTTCCTTCTGTTTTCAATTTTAATAATAATTTACTCATATCTTATGAATTTCTAAGTGGTAAGCTTGATTACAAAATTGATTGAACATCTGACTATCAACCTAATGAGACCGCAGGACCCTCCTCCCAGCATAATGAGTGGTGAAAAACTCTGCTTTACTTTTGACAGTAAGAATACTGTTGTACTATTTGTTTTTATTTTTTCTTTCTTTCTAATGAGACTGTTCTAGTTCACAGTCACTTCATACTTAATCCTTTTATGTCTTTGCCTCCTGACTACTCAAATATTAATCTTATGATAATAATCTAAAAGTAAGAGTTTTACATGAAGACTCAAAAGAACAATGGTTTTCTTTTTTCTTTTTTTTTTTGCGGTACTGGGGATTGAACCCAGGGGCGTTCTACCTCCGCGCTATGCCCCCGGCCCTATTTTTTATATTTTATTTTGAAACCGGGTCTCACGAAGTTGCGGAGGGCCTCACTAAGTAGAGAGACAGAGAGAGAGAGAGAGAGAGAGAGAGAGAGCTGAGGCTGGCCGCGAACCCGGATCCTCTGGTCTCCGCCTCCCAAAGTACTGGGATTACAAGCGTGCGCCACCACGCCAGGCATTTTTTATTATTTCATTTCCCAGATTTCAGGTTGTACAAATTGAGCAAAGTGGCTTTTGTAGTTAACACCATGCCCACATGTGCCTGGTCCCCATTTCAGCTAGGAAAAGATACGCTTCAAAGAGGACCTCATCATAATAACATTGAGTAAAAACTGTTAGCAATAGCCATATAGACTATTTATAATATAGCAATCAATAAGCCTGTTTTTCTATTTTGACTCAAAAGTCCCTCTTCAATTTTGTTTAAATATCATATTCAGGAATAGTTTATAGGCATCTGTAAATGTTAGGTTTCCATAAAATTTATGTATTAAAAGTACATACATGAGAGAATATGTTATCACAAGCAATATATTCTGTTGTCAATAATAAGACTCTTTCTTGGGTAAACAAATATAAAATGTCTACTTTTCTTACTGTAAAAATTTCAAGCATCTTAGCACCACCCTAATTCTAGGTGCATAAGACTATTTCATGTACTTTATTCCCTGTGTGATTATAAAAGAACATTTGAATTTAGTATGTTAAAGAGTAGGCCCTCTTTAGGCATAATCATTTTTACCTAAGATAGGCCTATAATTATTCATGAATGAGACTTTTATACCTTATTCTTACTAGTATTTATTATGTGATGTATTCTAAAACTAGAAACAAATATATTTATGATATATTTGAAATTCTAAAGTTGCTTGAGGCAGTGATAGAAATTTTTAAAGTACTGAATATTTTCTTTTTTTTTGTGGTACCGGGAATTGAACCCAGGGGCATTCTACTTCTGAGCTACACCCCTGGCCCTATTTTTTATTCTTTATTTTGAAACTGGGTCTCACAAAGTTGAGGAGGGCCTCACTAAGTAGCTGAGGCTGGCTGTGAACCCAGATCCTCCGGTCTCTACCTCCCAAGTACTGGGATTACAAGCATGTGCCACCACGCCTGGCATAGTACTGAATATTTTCTTTTTTTTTTTTGTGGTACTGGGGATTGAACGCAGGGGCGTTCTACCTCCGCGCTATGCCGCCGGCCCTATTTTGTTTTTATACTTTATTTTGAAACCAGGTCTCACGAAGTTGCGGAGGGCCTCACTAAGTAGAGAGAGAGAGAAACAGGGAGAGAGAGAGAGAGAGAGAGAGACAGGAGAGAGAGAAAGAGAGAGAGAGACAGGGAGAGAGAGAGAGCGCGTGCGCGCCGCACACACACGCGAGAGAGCTGAGTCTGGCCATGAACCCGGATCCTCCGGTCTCCGCCTCCCAAAGTACTGGGATTACAAGCGTGCGCCACCACGCCCGGCCTGAATATTTTCTAATATTGTAGACTAGAAATATCTTCCTACCCTCAAAGTTCCTTCAGATCATCAAATTTTTTTATTCCTCTGGATCAACTCTGCATTAGTTTATGAAAGGGTTAATAAGTTTCCTTAATGGTCTTTTGAGACCAGTCTAGGCTGGAGAAAAATATTTCACTAAGCCTTCTCTGCCTTTCTATTTGGTGGAGCGCCACCAGCGAGTGTATTCCTGGGAGTAAGAAAGTTTGGTTCAGATTAGCAAGCTTCTTGGGATGAATATTAAGTTAGGACATTGAACCTTAGGTCAGTTTTATTAATTTTCATATTCTGTGGGTAAGAATGGCTGGTTTTTCATAGCAAATAGTGTTCGGAGACCTGATTAGAATTTAGAATTAAGTAAGAATGTTTGTAGCTGCTACCAAATCAGACTTAGTTGTGGCACCCACCTAAGCATTTATATCATACAGCAATTACTTTAGAGTTTACTGAGGAACATATATGATCCTCAGTAATATATATATGAGGATTCTCATATATATATATATATATATATATATATATATATATATATATATATGAAATGGGGCAGTTTTTTTTGTAATGACTCCACTAATCACGCTGTGTTAGGCAGTCCTTTCAGAGTTAATGGATTTATCGCCAAACATCCATCTTGAAGTCCTGTCCCATGACTTAACTCAATTGCACAATTATTTTGCATAATTATTTTCATTAACTTTCTATTATTAAAACAATCACTATTGCATACCTACCCAACCCACCCCTAGCAGGTTAAACTCTAGTGGCTTGGAGGCTTGGAAATGTGAACATGGCAGTGGTGGGGTAGTGTGAATGTTCTGGTTTTCAAATCTCCACCCTATGGTTTTTATTTTTATTTTTAATGCTTTTATTGGTGTATCATAGTCACACATCAAAATGTAGTTCATAGTGATAGTGACATACATGCACACAGCACTCGGTTGGCTTTCCCCAGGCTCCTACCCCAATCCCTCCCTTCCCCATACAGGATATTGAAATTGATATTGGTATTCTCACATACATACATAATGTTAATGAAAGTGAGTCCTTCATTTATGCTCCCTCTCCCCACCCTCCCTTTCCCTAGACCACCTCCCTGGCTCCACTGAAGTTTCTCTTCCATTATTTGAAGTCTCTCTTATATCCCAACTATTCCCTAGCTTCCACATATGACAGAAAACATATGACCCTTTACTTTCGGTGACTGTCTAATCTCATTTAGCATAATGTTCTCCAGGTCCATCCATTTTCCTGAAAATGACATAATTTTGTTCTTCTTGATTGCTGAGTAGAATTCCATCATGTGTATTTCCCATAATTTTGTAATGCATGCATCTGTTGATGAACACCAAGTCTGGTTACATAATTTGGCTATTGTGAATTGTGCTGCTATAAAGATGGATATGCACATATTACTACAATTTTCTGATTTTAGTTCCTTTGGAAAGATACCCAGGAGTGGTATAACTGGATCATATGGTGGATCCATTCCCAGTTTTCAGAGGAAGCTCCACACTGATCTCCATAGTGGCTGTATTAATTTGCAATCCCAGTGTAGAAGAGTTCCTGTTTCCCCACATCCTCACCAGCATTTATTGTTGTTTGATTTCTTCTTTTGTTGTTCTGTGATAGTTAATCTAAGTTGTCAACTTGACCTGATCATGACACACCCAAGATTATGTGATTTTGGGTGTGTAACAGCAGATTAAAGAGAAAGCCCTGCCCTGAATGTAGGCAGCAGAATTCTGATAGGTGCGGACTTAGATAAAAAGGGAGAAGCCGCGTAGAGTGTGTGTGACTCGTTCCGAGGAAAGCGCATCTGCTCTCGCCTGAGATCGTCGGCCGCCAGCTCCGCCTTTCTCCGAAGAGCTAGATCTTCTCGGCCTCCAGCTCTTGGAACTGAAACTCCACCATCGTTTCTCCGAAGAAGCTTTCTGATCTTCACGTCTTGGACTGGGACTGAATTAGTGGTTGCTCCAATCCTAAGACTCCAGCTCTTAGACCGTTCGACCTGCTACTGGTTCCTCTGACCCTCCACGTGCAGTCAGAACCTGGGACTACATTGCTGCAAACTGTAAGCCATCTGAT
>PVJS01064730.1:0-10155 GCA_004027185.1 Glis glis | reverse complement strand
TTTTTCAATGTTTTGTAGTTTTCCTTGTAGAGGTCTTTTACCTCCTTGGTTAGGTTTATTCCCAAGTATTTTATTGTTTTGGGGGATATCTTGAGTGGAAATGTCTTCTGGATTTCTTTTTCAGTGGGTTTATGGTTGGCATACAGAAAAGCTTCTGATTTTTTAAGATTGATTTTGTATCCCGACACTTTGCTGAATTTGTTGATCAGTTCTATGAGCCTTTTGGTTGAGCTTCTTGGATCTTCTAAGTATAATATCATGTCATCTGCAAATAGAGATAGTTTCAGTTCCTCTTTTCCTATTTGTACTCCTTTTATTTCCTTCTCTTGCCTTATTGCTCTGGCTAGGGTCTCGAGTACTATATTGAAAAGGAGTGTTGACAGCGGACATCCTTGTCTTGTTCCTGTTTTTAAAGGGAACTCTCGAAGTTTTTCCCCGTTCAGTATGATGTTGGCTGTGGGCCAAGATCGGGTTTTTTTTTTTAATTTCTCTTTTTCTTCGTTGATTTAGCTTGAAGTGTTGGTTCACATAAACTCCTCTTACCTCCTTTTCTTCATCCTCTGGCCTATAACTTAATTGAGGACATCTAGGATTCTTGTCAACAGTCATGCACCACATAAGAACGTTTCGGTCAATGATGGACTGAATGTAAGATGATGATCCCACAAGATTATAATGGAGCTGAAAAATTCTTACCACCTGGTGATGTCATGGCTGGTGTAACTCCTACTGCACTGCACTGCTCAGGCGTTTGTGGTGACGCCATGGCTGATGTAGATCCTACTGCACTGCCCACACTTTCATGGTGACATCATGGCTGGTGTAGATCCCACTGCACTCCACTGCTCACCCACTCGCATTGACGTCATAGCTGGTGTAGATCCTATCGCACTGGACCGTTCACGCATTCATGGTGACGTCATAGATAGTGTAGATCCCACTGCACTGCACTGCTCACATGTGCCTGATGGCGTCATGGCTGGTGTAGATCCTACTGCACTGCTCTGCTCATGTGTTCCTGGTGATGCCATGGCTGATGTAGATTCTACTGCATTGTACTGCTCACGCGTTCATGGTGACATCATGGCTGGTATAGATTCTGCTGCATTGTACTGCTTGTTAGGTTGGGTCCCCTTCCCCTTCCCTTCCCCTTCCCCCTCGCTCCTGCAGCTGGGATAGGAGACCCCGGAGCCCAGGAAGGCAGAAGTGGAGACATGGCCGACTTCAGCTCTCACGGGAGGACCTGCTTTGTCTGCCTCATCTCAGGAGAAGAATGATGTCCTGCCGCCCCACGGAGCCCCGACCCCAGACCCTGCTATAAAGATGCCCTCTCTTCTTCTCCTGAGCGCGACTATGCTGACAGAGAGCCCTACCGGTCAGCAGACCTCACACAGGAGCGCAATAAAGTGTTTCTTGCATTCTGCCTGCTAAACTTTCATCTCTCATGTGACTCACACTCGCCTCTCCTGTTACACTGCTCGCACATTCATGATGACGTCACGGCTGGTGTAACTCCTACTGCATTGTACTGCTCAGCACATTCATGATGACGTCATGGCTGGTGCAACTCCTACTGCATTGCACTGCTCACACATTCATGATGACGTCACGGCTGGTGTAACCCCTACTGCATTTCACTGCTCACGCGTTAGTGGTGATGCCATGGCTGGTGTAGATCCTACGCACTGCACTGCCCACATGTTCCTGGTGATGCCATGGCTGGTGAAGATCTTACTGCGCTACACCGCTCACGCATTTATTTTGACGTCGAGTCTGGTGTAACTCCTACTGTACTGCACTGCTCACGATTTGTGGTGAGCTTAAGGCTGGTGTAACGCCTACCTCACTGCACCGTTCATGCGTTTGTGGTGATGGTGGTGTAAACAAACTCTCGGATCTGCCAGTCCCAGGGTGAATAGTCATGAAACCGTGTATGGTATGTGACAGTTGAGAGAGTTGAGATAAATGACTGTGTGGCTGATTTATGTGTCTTCTATGCTTTACTTTTTATTGTTATTTTGGAGTATACATTTTCATTTATGAAAAACATGCTTACTATAAAATGCTATGTCTCATACATTTTCTGTGTACTCACTCTCTTGATTGCATCAAGAGGCCACATCCAACATTGACCTGTGCCTTTAGGTTTGTGTAAGCACCCTCTATGATGTTCACAACAACAAAATTGCCTAATGACACATTTCTTAGAAGGCACCCTGCTGTTACATGGTGCATGACTGGTACTAAGAATGCTCTGTTTCCTAAATGTTAGGTTTGTGAGTTTTGTATTCTCCCCTCCTATGCCTCCCTTCCCTCTTCCCCTCCTCCTCCTTCTTTTTGGTACTGGGTATTGAACCCTCAGGCATGAAAGTGAGATTCAAAGTGATACATTCTAATATGCACAGGACATCTCTTGATGTGTTTCCCTCCTAACCCCATCCTGTGACCCCTCCCTCCCTCCCCATACCCATTAGCAAGATCATCAGTGATACCTAGATATATGGACTTAACATTATGTAGACTTTTTCCTTCCTCAAGCCTCCTTTCCCTCTCCCTTCTCCCTCCCTTGATCCCCTCCCACTGTTCTGGTCTTACTCCTTTTTATCAAGAAGTCTCTTTTCTTTCTATCTTTTCTCTAGTGATCACAGCTTTGGATTCTTACCACATCGTGTTGCCTCCTGATACCTTTATTCCCCAAATTACCAAGGCCTGGAGTCTAGGTGTGAAGCTGGCTTTAATAAGAGGTGGGTAATAAGAGGAGAGAGAAATGCACTGGCCAACTTAAACTTGAATATTACATTTCTCTGCTATTGAAAGTCCTGCAGATGTTCCCACCATTGGAAACCTTCAGTGGCTGTCTCTTCTCCCAAGCCCCACTCTGGACCATATTGAGGGCTCTAAGCACTGTGCTTGGCCTCCTGAGACATCCTTTTTGGTGTAGGTCATGGAACAACCAGTCTAATCTCTACCATATTGAACAAGCCCTTCAGGGATTTCATGGGATTCTCCATAGCAGCCAATCACAGTTGGCATCTTTGATTATACACACCCCTGAAATAGACTGGGTTTCATTGAAACTGGGACGTATTGCTTTAGTTTGCTGCTTTATAACCAGAAGCTTGTTCAATCCCCTGCAAAGATCATAGCTCTGTGCATGTTGGGGGAATAAAGGAGTAAATGGTCAGTGATCCTTGTTTTCATAATTAAAAATATTCACTAAAGTATATACAGTCTGTCCCTGGGAAAGAATCTGCTGTTGGCTATTAAGAGATACTTTCTTTCCCACATATATTTTTGGTTGAGGAATGTAGTATATTTATTTTGAGAGTGGTGGATTTGGGTAATGAAGGTCTGAAGCTTTCTGAATTGGTTCTACAGCTCTGATTGAGAAAGACGTAATCAGTTCTTCATGACTCATCATACACTGGGTTGTAAACAGAAAGAGAATCCATACACCAGAGGAGTGGGTCTGGCAAAAGACTATAATTCAGATTCTCCCTGGGTCTTAGTAAATAAGTATTTCTTTAATAATTTGAGACCAGTAAATAGCTAACACCATAATCATACCATCTTTTTCTGGGTATTTGACATGTATTTTTTTATAATTTTAGAACATATTTATGATTAAGTTAACTCTTTGGTAAATAGTAGTTAGTTCATCCCAAAACATGTTTCTTTCTTTTGTTATGATCATAAAATTAACATATTCCTATTTTGAAAAATGCAGAAAATAACAAAGAATGTATTTCCTGTAATCACATTATCCAGGAAGATCAATTGACTTTATGCAATTTTTTTATACTTTATTTTGAAACCGGGTCTCACGAAGTTGTGGAGGGCCTCACTAAGGAGGGAAAGAGAAAGAGAAAGAGAGAGAGAGAGAGAGAGAGAGAGCTGAGGCTGGCCGTGAACCCGGATCCTCCGGTCTCCGCCTCCCAAAGTACTGGGATTACAAGCGTGCACCACCACGCCCGGCGGCTTTATGTAATTTTTATGCTGTATTCTTCCTGCTATCTTATGTCCTACTGTTTTTTATATTCAGTCTTTTATTGAATATATGATACTTAAGGGCTGTTGAATATTATATCATATGTTTCATATGATATTCTATCATACATTTTATTATTTATTCCACTACTATTTAAATCTTAAGTTAATACTCTTTCACTGTTATAAATCATATACTAAAAATACCCTTACCTCCAAGAGTGATAGTGCACACCTGTGATCCAAGTACTTGGGAGGGTGAGACAGGAGGATCACAGGTTTGAGGCAAGATCCTGTTTTAAAAGAAAAGCTAAATTGGGCTGGAGGTATAGCTTGGAGGTAGACTGCCCCTGGATTCAACCCTCAGTACCACCAAAAAAATGCCATTGCCAATATACTTCTCTCTCTCTCTCTCTCCTCTCTCTCTCATCATCATCCAATTATCTATCTATTATATTGAATTGTTTGGCCTAAAAGTTTCTCTGTACACTGTGAACTATAGCCTAAGTTGACGTGTAGACGGACTGTAACCTACTCTTATGTAAGCAGTGAGCCTCAGTCAGTCACAAGCAGCTGACTGTCCAGTCCTCCTTCATGTAAGACAGATGCAAGATTAAGCCACGGGGCTCTCTCTCTGCTCATACCATTCTCTGCATGTCACGTTCTTTCCTCTGGCTATAAATAGCACCTGGCCATATGGAAGAGCAAAGCATTCAGAACCATTTTCGGTCGGGACTGCCGCTCAATTTGAGAGTAACCAGTGAAGCCAGTTAAAATCTGCAAAACGAGATCTGTTGTAATTTTCACTTTTCATACATCTGTCTCTGAAGTAATGATCTTTATTAAGATACATTCCTAAAAATAGAATTACTGGATTAAAAGGTGAATAGCTTTAAAACTCGTATTATGGCAATTTGCATTGCAAAACTGGTCATGTTAATTAAAATTTCTAAGTCTGTCTTCTCATGTAAAATCTCAGATGATGTGATACAGAAAAACATGTTATCACTTGCAGTTTTAACTTGCGCTTTTTGGCTTACTATGTTTTTTCTTTTTCTGAATTATACCGTCCACGATCTTTTCTCATTTATTTAATACGATTCTACTATTTCATTGAATTTTAAAATCCCTTTATATTTTAAGAATAATATTACTTTATGTATTTTATTTCTTGATATATCGTTTGCAGTTTTGATTTTGTACATTTTCAAAGTGTATTGATCAAATCTATATTTCATTCCCCACAATTTTTATTTCCTATTTAGAAAGTCTTTCCCTTTTCTCAGATAAGATTAATAGTCAACATATTCTGCCAGTTTCTTAACACTTAAGTCAATCTAAAAGATTACTTTAGAAGCTATGGTTGGGTAATTGTACATATATGTGATCTTTTTTAAAAAAATCAAATAAATTTTAAAATCAAATATAAAGGGTTACAATTAAAAGAAACATCTCTATTTGACACCCCCCATGCTACTCACAAAAGGAAACAACTTTTATGCATTTGTGTTTTTAGATCCTCTGAAAGGTTTGTTTTCCTAAATAATATACTGTTATTTGTTAGTTTGATAATTTTAAACAATATTAATTAATTCCCTGCTATTATAAATGAGGGTTTCTGCTAATTTGAACCATGTCCAGTACACAAACTTCCCTTTGCAAATCTGCTAATATGAGCAGGATCAGTTCCAGTGCCCATCACTTGCAGTATTACAGATGTTATAGTTATGCAAGTCCATCGTGTTCCCATTCATCATGTAGGGTCTTAGGATTCGCTCTCTGGGAAAAGCGAATTTTAATTCCTCCACCCCATCTTCTTTACTCCATCTTATATTTTGGAGCTCAGAATACAAATGGAGCCTTATTACCACAGTCTAAATATTTATAAGTTATATACAAAATACAAAAGTTGCTAAATAAAATGCTTTATTTATTTTTTTTTTTGCGGTACCGGGGATGGAACGCAGGGGCGTTCTACCTCCGCGCTACGCCCCAGGCCCTATTTTTTTTTGTGCTTTATTTTTGAAACCAGGTGTCATGAAGTTGCGGAGGGCCTCACTAGGTAGAGAGAGAGAGAGAGAGAGAAGAGAGGAGAGGTAGATTGCGCGCACGCATGCGCACTGAGGTTGGCCGCGAACCCGGATCCTCCGGTCTCCGCCTCCCAAAGTACTGGGATTACAAGCGTGCGCCACCACGCCCGGCAAAATGCTTCATTTTTTTACTTTAACAAACATCCTTTTCTAAGGACTAGAAAGGGTTGGGTTGAATTTAGATTTCTCTGACTGTATATCTAGATGGAATCAAGCTGTGTCTATAAATAAAATGCAGATACTTCTCTAATGTAACTTATTGTAGTTGAATCTGATTGTAACATTATGTAAGGTATACATGTATAGAAGCAGCAGATGGAGCTGGGGGTGGAGCTCAGTGGTAGAGCACTTTCCTGGCATGTGCAAAGTCCTGGGTTCTGTCCTCAGTACTGAAAAAAAGGAGATAAAGAAATAGCACATGGTACCCCATAGCTATGTACAATATTTATGTTTTTATACATCTGTTAAATTTTTTTGTGTGTGGTACCGGGGATTGAACTCAGGGGCGTTCTACCTCCGCGCTATGCCCCGGGCCCTATTTTTTATACTTTATTTTGAGACTGGGTCTCACGAAGTTGCGGAGGGCCTCACTAAGTAGAGAGAGAGAGAGAGACAGGGAGACACAGAGAGAGAGAGAGAGAACTGAGGCTGGCCGTGAACCAGGATCCTCCGGTCTCTGCTCCCAAAGTACTGGGATTACAAGCGTGTGCCACCACGCCTGGTCTGTTAATTTTTTTATATCTAGATATAAAAGCAGTTTGTGTACGGCAAACTCATATGTGAATTTTCCGATGTAGTTTCCAACCGGAGTCAAAGCCTGTCTAGTGAGCACAGTAGCAACCCTGAGCAAATGCTCAGAGACTCTAATGAAAGATTTAGGAGTCACAGACAATCTGAGGGAAGTCGAGGTGTATCTGTAAATAAAAGACCAGGCACGCCTCAATGTCATTTTCACCGAGTTACAACAAATCTAAATGAATACAAATCAGCAGAAGCTTGGTTCCAGGAACACCACAGGCATTCCAACGTCTGCAGATGCTCAAGTCCTTTCTATGAAATGCCACAGTATTTGCACAGAACCTCTGCACATCCTCCTGTACACTTTAATTTTTTTGAACCCAAGGGTAATCTATCTCCAAACTACATTCCCAGCTCATTTTATATTTTATTTAGAAACATTGTCTCCCTAAGTGGCAGAGGCTGGCCTGGAACCTGTGATCCTCCTGTCTCAGCCTCCCAAGTACTGGGATTACAGGTCTGCATCACCACGCCTGGACTCCTTTATACTTTAAACCATCTCTAGATCACTTAAAATACCTAATAAAATGTAAATGCTATGTAAATAGTTTTTATAATATATTGTGTAGGGAATAATGATAAGAAAAAATCTAAACATGTTCAGTACATATAATTTTTTCCAAATATTTTTGAGCCGTGGTTGATCAGGTCCACAGCTGCAGAGCCTGAGGATACAACGGGCTGATTGTGCGTCTCCAATGAAAGTTTCACAGATGCTTTAGAGGAAATTAATGTAGTACTAGTGAAATTAACAAACTTCAGACTCACAAAAACTATTCAAATGTAAGGGTTACTGCAAATCTGGACAAACCCAGCAGTGTACATTAATAAAACCTCATATTTTCCTCAGATAACATTCAGTAGAAAGTTTAAACCAATTATGAGGCTAATATTTATTGAGAATTACTATATCCCAAGACATTTGACTTCAGCTTCATTTAATTCTCTCCCAATATTTAGAGATAGGAACTAGTTTTATCCCCTCTTTTCTACATTGGGAGACAGACTCAGCAGAGTTCAGTAAATGTTAATAATGGAGCCACAGCTGTAATCCAGGCAGTCTGATTGTCGGGCCTTCTCTTCTTACCACAATGTCATCTGCCAACATCCATCCCTTTATTTGTTATTACAACTTAATATTTGGGCTCCAAGTTATTATCCTTAAGCTAGTATTTGTATATGAGGTAGTCTCTTTTACATCCCTGATTTTGAAAGTACGGTTACCACTAATCTATTTTTATAAAGAGGATTTTTGAAAATTTATTTAAATTTTAACTGGCTTTATGTTGCTTGATTTCACCATTTTGGCTCCTGATTCATCTTGAATGAGTTTCATGAAGGATCTGTGGTTGTATGCTTTCTGAATCCCATGGACTTGAAATACCTGTTGGTTGTTGTTGTACATGAGCAACATCTTGACTATGTATTGCATTCTGAATCAAAATAGTTCCTCAAAGCCTGGTGTCCATAACTATTTTTTTCTGAAATTTGCTGTTGTAGAGGAATAGTCTGAGGTATTCTGCAATTTTTATTATTGTTGTTGTTTCTTTCAGAGTAACCTATTTTAATTTCTGGATGCAAGTTGGATTTTATTCAGTGCTAAAGATGGAACTCAGGGCTTTTTTTTACCCATAATTTAAATTTATGTATTTATTTATTTATTTTTATACTTTTATTGGCACATTACAATTATACATCATAGTGAGATTCACTGATATAGACAGAAATGCGCACAGCACTTGGTGTGTTTCCATTCGTATCCCACCTGCTCCCACCTCCTCCCTCTCTGTACACCTTAGTGAGGTCGGTAGTGATACCTTCATACATGGACATAACATGATTTGAACTGCTTCCTTCCTCAAGTCTCCTTTTTCTCCCCATACCTGCCTCCCTCAGCCTCCTTCCGCTATTCTCCTGGTCTGCCTCCTCATTTTTGTCCTGTGTTTTCTCTTATATGTGGAAAGCAGAGAGAACTCGGGGCTTTGTGCATGCTAGGCGGGCACCGTGCTGTGGAGCCACACCCCAACCTGCAAGTGGGATTTTAAATTCCATCTTACATGCACAATTTTGCTTTTTATTAATTCAATTGTGCCTAAGAGGTAGTTCTACTTTTCAGTAAGAAAAATGGTGATTTTGTTTACTGATATTATTTTATTGCTGTGTTGGGGATTGAAGCCAGGGGCATTCTAGCCTTTGAGCTACATCCCCAGCCTTTAAAAAAATTTTTTTGAACAGGGTCTTTCTAAGTTGCTGAAGGTCTATGTTGCTGAGGCTGGCCTCCAACCTGTGATCCTCCTGTCTCAGACTCCCAAGTACTGGGATTACAACCATGTGCCACTGCACCCAACTAGATTTTATTTTTGTATTACAATTGTGTCCCTTTGTTCTTTGTTAGTTTTTGGTTGTTGTTGTTTTTCTTCCTTGGAGAATTCCTGTCATTCTGATGTTCTGATATTAGATGCAGTATCTATGCCTCTGTTTCAGTCATTAGCTCATTGCTCTCCTTTCCTTTTTATTTTCTTTTTGCCTTCTTAGACAAACTTCTGAGGCTTCTTAACTGATTGATTTACAGCATTAATTTAACAGAGACATTTTCTTAAGTGAAGATCATGATTTGCTTCTTGACATGTTGCAAGGTCATGGAGACCCTGTTTTTCGTAATGTCACTCCCTTCCTCGGGAGGGCAGGGCCACTCTGGTCCACCAGGGCAACTGTCGGAGACCGCGGAGAGCTTCTCAGCCACCTCGTGCTCCCTCCTGAGTTCCAAGTTCCTTCGTCTCGGCCACAGGCTCACGGTGTATCCCGAGGTGAAGCAGAGGGAGGAAAGGCTGTTTCATTGTTCAATGGTGGTGTTAGAAGTTTCCACGTTTTCCCCTACCTGCACCTTGACAGGTATATGAAGCTGAAAAACCTACAACTCATACCTATATTATATTATAGGTATTATAACTCATACCTATGGCTGCACTTGCTTTATTTTTTTAGCTAAAATTCACCCAACATGAAAGTGACTGTTTTAAAGTGACCATCTCACTGACATTTGATACATTCACAATATTGTGCAACCGCCACCTCTCATCCCAAAATAAAATCCAATACTCATTCAGCCATCACCCCGCATCCCAATCTTCTTGGCTCCTGGAAACCCCCAGTCTGCATTCTGTCAGTGCGGCGCTACCTAGACTGGATATGTCATTTAATATACATGGAATCCTAAACTGTGTGGCTGTCTTGTCTGAGTTCTCTCAATCAGTTTATGAGCTTTATCCATTGTGTAGCA
>PVJS01064729.1:0-10156 GCA_004027185.1 Glis glis | reverse complement strand
AGGAGGAGGAGGAGGAGGAGGAGGAGAAGGAGAAGGAGAAAGAAGGAGAAGGAGGAGAAGGAGGAGAAGGAGAAGGAGAAGAAGAAGAAGAAGAAGAAGAAGAAGAAGAAGAAGAAGAAGAAGAAGAAGAAAAGAAGAAAAGAAGCAGCAGCAGCCTTGTCATCAGAGGCCGACCCCGCGGGCTGCAGGAGAGGTCTCTGGCCGCGAGGTGGCGCCCGCCCCTCTGAGTCCAGCCCGGGCGGCACCGCGGGTACCAGAAGCGCCCGGGCCGGACGGAGGGGCGGGTGGAGGCGGAGACCGCGTCCCAGGGTGGCACCCTCCGGCCCAGGAGAAGAGGGGCCTCTCCCGGACCGGCACGCGGCGATCGGTCCCGGTCCAGGTCCCGGTCCAGGTCCCGGTCCCGGTCCCGTGGAAGGTCTTTAATAGACCACGCTTGGTGGGCAGCGCGCAGTGATGCCCGACGCCGACACTCTGCAGACGGGCGGGCTGGTGCACGAGAGGCCCCGGAGCCCCGGCGGCGCGGCGGCCCTGCCCTCCCTCGCCTCCCGCTCCCCTGCGGCTCTGCGATCCCACCCCAGCCTCCCCTCCCCCGGCTCCCGGTTTCCTTGTCAAAACTTCCTGCCTTGGCGAGCGCCCGAGTCCCACCCCCTTCCTGCCCCCCGCCTCCGCCCTCCCGCCCTGCGCGGCGGCCGCCACCTCCCGCCACTCTGCACGGGCTGGGGCTGGGGCGCGACCCTCGCCCGCGCCCCGCACGTCCCCGCGCTCCCCGCCAGGCCCCCGGGGAGCCCGGCCCCGAGGCAGGTGAGTGACCACGCGGGGGAGGCCTGGCGGCCACCCTGCGCCCGGGACGGGGCGTGCAGGCCGCGCCCCCTCCCCGACCCCGAAGGGACAGAGACTTGGGCGGGGGCAGTGGAGAAGGGTCCCAGCGTGCGATCGGAGGTTTCCACCCGAACGAACCGGGTAAATGCAAAGAAACTCTGCTAGGCTGCTGGTAAGCGGGACTGTTCAGGGACAGTCTCCATGGTGGGTGGGTGGGTGGGGGGCACCAGGTCCCCTTCTTTGCTCAGGAGAAGTGCAGCCCTACCCTGGAGTCAAGGACGCCCAAGCTCGAACTCGGAACCTCAGTTTCTCGTGTCCAGAGGCGGATACCAGGCAGTGTAGACCTCACAGGGCGATTGTGAGGCTGGGACGAGCCAGGGCGCTGGCTCCCACTTGGAACAGAGCAGAGCCTGTTTAGCCTCATTATTGTCCCTCTCCTGCCAGGGAGAGACACCTGGGGCAGGTGTGCAGGTCCCCGGCTCCTGGCTGTGCCACGCAGGAGGACTAGGAGCGCCCGCTGCTGTGGATGGTCTGGAGCAGGGCTGTGGTGGGGCGGGTGTATATGGGTGGTGAGCAGGTGGTGTGGGACCCCGGGGCCCAGGACCTAGCAAGGGCACTCTTCCTCTCCCACCCCCATCTCCAGCCTCCAGTGGCGGACTCTTTTCTTTCCTTTTCTTCCCTCTTCTTTCTTTCTTTTTTTGTGGCACTGGGGATTGAACCCAGGAGTGCTCTACTACGGGGCCACACCCCCAGCCCTTTTTATTTTTTATCTTGAGACAGGGCCTTGCTAAGTTTGCCTATCCTGGCCTCTAACTGGCAATCCTCCACCTTCAGCCTCCCGAGTAGCTGGAATTACAGGCCTGCAGCGCATGGACTCTCGTGTTTTAGGAGTGGCCTCTCTTGGAGCTGGGCTGTGACCCCAGTCCCATGGGGGTGGGAACAGTTTGTGCTGGACTGAAGTTCCCAGGCTCAGCCTAGCCCGGGCTCCAGGGAGGAATGGACAAGGGGTCACTCTCAACCCTGGCCTAAGCTGGACCTGGGGGCTAGAGCCTGTCCTCTGAACCCCACTCCAACCCTCAGACGAGTACCTGTGTGTGCACACGCGTGTGAGCCAGGGTGCCTGGGCCTCCCGTCTCCTGCCTCCCACATCTCTCCTACTTGAAGGCCTCCTCGCCATCGCCGCGGCAGCTGGGGCTGCCCAGAGCCCGGTCAGTCAAACTGGCCTCCGGCCTTCCTCTTTCTGTTCGCTGGGAGGTGAAGGGGGTGTGTGTGGCATCTGCTCCCCCCCACCGCACCCCACCCCAAAGCTCCCTATCAGACTTTCCCAGAAGAGGAAACTTGCTCCCCAGGCAGCTGCATCCACCAGCAGGGAAACTTGGACAGAGATAGAGGCCACTGGCCTCCTCCACCGGCACACTCTTGGGGAGAGGGCTGAGGCCAGGCACGGCCTCCATGGCCTCCCAGCCTCCCCCCTGGGGAGCCTCTTCAGACTCCTGGGACTCATCCTGGCACCCAACCTATGGGGGAGAGAAGGCAGTGGGAAGGGGAAGAGGAGGCAGGGGAGGAGAGAGGACAAAGAGGTAGAGACAGACAGAAATATCAGAACAGAGGCCCACACACACAGGCGGGGCGCAAACAACACGGCCCACAGGGGAGAAAGGCAGCTTGGGAAAACAAACAGAGACTAGAGAGAGTGAAAAGGTTAGAAGACCAAAGAAAAACCACACGGCAGCAAAACAGAGAGCACTGGCTTTGGAGCACCACAGACCTGCTCCAAATCCTTACTCTGCCGCAGGTTGGCTGTGTGGCTTCGGGGAGATTACTTAACCTTTCTGGAATTAATGTCTTTTCTCTTTTCTCCCATGACTGGGGATTGAACCCAGGGACACTCTACCACTATTTGGGCTATTTCGTTTTTTTCTTCATTTTTTAAATCTTTTTGGGATTGAACCCAGGGGCATTCTACTTCCTAGCTAAACCCCCAACTCTATTTTATGTTTTATTTTGAAACGGGGTCTCACTAAATTGCTAAGGGCCTCGGTAGGTTGCTGAGGCTGGCCTCAAACCTGCCATCTTCTGGTCTCAGCCTCCCAAGTACTGGGATTACAGGCATGCGCCACCACGCCTGGCCGGGCTATTTATCTATAAAAAGGGAGGCATAATAACACCTTACTTTATAGGATTGCTAAGAGAACTAAAAGAAAATATCTAGCTCACAGTGCTATTTATTTATTTATTTATTTTTGGTACTGGGGATTGAACCGACGGGCGTTCTACCTCCAAGCTATACCCCCAGCCCTTTTTATTTTTTATTTTATTTTATTTTATTTATTTATTTATTTATTTTTGCGGTACTGGGGATTGAACCCAGGGGCATTCTACCTCCGAGCTGCACACCCAGCCCTATTTTTTTATTCTTTATTTTGAAACAGGGTCTCACTAAATTGCGGAGGGCCTCACTAAGTAGCTGAGGCTGGCCACGAACCCGGATCCTCCTGTCTCAGCCTCCCAAGTAACTGGGATTACAAGTGTGCGCCACCACGCCTGGCCCTTTTTATTTTTTAATTGAAACAGGGTCTCACTAAGTTGATGAGGCTGGTCTCAAACCTGCAATCCTCCTGTCTCAGCCTCCCAAGTCCTGGGATTATAGGCATGTGCCACCATGCCTGGCTTCACAGTACACTTAAAAAAAATTTTTTTTTAAATTTTTTGTACTGGGGATTGAACCCAGGGGCATTTAACCTCTGAGCTACACCCTCAGCCCTTTTTATTTTTTTATTTTGAAACAGAGTCTCACTAAGTTGCTGAGGGTCTTACTAAATTGCTGAGGCTGGCCTCAAACCTGTGCTCCTCCATCTCATCCTCCCAAGTACTGACATGATAGGTGTGCACCACCACACCCTACACATTTTTTTTTTTCGGTACTGGGGATTGAACCCGGGAGCTATCTACCTCCAAGCTACATTCCCGGCCCTATTTTTTATACTTTATTTTGAAACCGGGTCTCATGAAGTTGCGGAGGGCCTCACTGAGTAGCTGAGGCTGGCCGCGAACCCGGATCCTCCGGTCTCCGCCTCCCAAGTACTGGGATGACAAGCGTGCGCCACCACGCCCGGCTCACCCTACACATGTACCAAGTGTGGTAACCAGTGTTACAGCACCCACCCATGGCTCGACGGAAGTCCTGAGAGAAGCAGCCCATGGCTGGGTCCTGGCTGTGGTCCTGCCCTCTGCTTCTGTTGCTCACCCACCCGCACGTGGCGGCATCCGGGGCCTAGTCCCTCTGTTGAGAAGGGTGTGTGGAGTGGACAGCCAGGGGGCATTTTCCCGGGGCAGGAGGCCGGGGCAGTGAGCTCAGGCCACGCACCACACCCCCTGTCTCCAGTTGACTCAGTTCCTTGCAATAGCTCACACTCAGCCCTTAGGAACTTGGAGGCCAGCCCTGAGGAACTGCTGCCTGCCCGGCCCCTCTAATGCCGGAAGTTCTTTCTGAATTCCACCTTCCCTCTAGTCACCAATAATCTCTCTCTCTCTCTCTCTCTCTCTGGTACTGGGGACTGAACCCAGGAGCATTCTACCTCTGACCTACACCCCTAGCCTTTTTTATTTATTTGGAAACAGGGTCTCCCTAAGTTGCTGAGGGTCTCGCTAAGTTGCTGAGGCTGGCCTCGAACCTGCCATCCTCCTGCCTCAGCCTCCTGAGTATCTGGGGTTGCAGGTGTGTGCCACCGCGCCTGGCATACCTCACTGTCTTGAGAGCCTGGGAGGCAGCCCCATTCTGCTGTCTGGCGAGTCGAGAGAAAGCCACAGCCTCTTCTCCATTGCCCCAGAGCAAGGCTGGGGTTTAGTGGGATCAGCTCAGGATGTATCCATCCCTGCCTTCCACACCAATGTTTAGTTGCTGCCTGCTTGCCTACACCGCCCTGCAGCTAGGTGCTCCCGTGCTGGGTGAGGAAGGCCAAGGAGTGTCCTGTGCCTGGGGAGCCCCAGCCCAGTGGGCAGCTAGACCTTGATAAAAACATCATGGTGAGCTGGTTGCAGTGGTCATGCCTGTAATCCCAGCAATTCGGGAGGCTGAGACAGGAGGATCTCAGGTTCCAGGCTAGCCTCAGAAACTTAGCAAGACCCTGTCTCAAAATAAAAGAATAAAAAGAGCTGGGGGTAACTCAGTGGTAGAGCACCCCTGGGTTCAATCCCCAGTACAAAACAAATGAACCAGTCCCGGTTGGGCTGGGGCTGGGGCTCAGCAGTAGAGCATCTGCCTGGCATAGGAGAAGCCCTGGGTCCCTTCCCAACCACTGCAGAACAGCCAAACAAAACCCATCGTGGCTCAAAGGCTGGGAGTCGGGAGGAAGAAGCCCGGGAATAGAGCCTTGGAGCGGTACGAGATTGGAAGGGATGCAGCCCTGGTGGGAAAGCAGCCGTCACAGATGGAGTAGCCAGCAGTCATTCAGTGCCTGGCCGTGGGTGCGCCAGGACTGTGAACCGCTAGAGTGGCCCGGGTCAGTCCCGCCTGCCCCGGTGAGCCTTGGGGAAATGCTGGGAATGGAGGTTGCTCCAGGTCCTGTTTGGAGCCAGCCGCGGGGCAGAGTAGAGGGAGAAAAACCCTGGTCTCCTTTGTCACCGCAGGGTCTGGGGTGACAGCTGAGTCTGCAGGAGGCTTCGAGGGCAGGAGAAATGGCTGAGGCTTGGAGGGGCTTCCAGGTGGCGGCTCTGGGCCTCTGGGGGTTGGGGGGCTGCTCAGAGGTGACTGTGGTGCTCAGAGGCCTGTGGGAGTGTAGGATGTCCAGCACATTGGGAGCACAGGGCTGGGCCACGAGGCTGGGTGCCTGATGCCCTTTCCTGTGTGGGGAGCGACTGAAGGTGGTAGAGGGGGGCAGTGATCAGAGACACACATTCTAAAGGTAACCTAGGAGCCGGGTGTGGTGGCGCATGCTTGTAATCCCAGTACTTGGGAGGCTGAGACTGGAGGATCCGGGTTCGTGGACAGCCTCAGCTACTTAGTGAGGCCCGCCGCAACTTAGTGAGACCCTGTTTCAAAATAAAGAATAGAAAATAGGGCTGGGGGTGTAGCCTGGAGGTAAAATGCCCCTGGGTTCAATCCCCGCTACCGCCAAAAAAAAACAAAAAACAAAATAGAAGCCGGGCGTGGTGGCGCACGCTTGTAATCCCAGTACTTGGGAGGCGGAGACCGGAGGATTGGGTTTGCAGCCAGCCTCAGCTACTTAGTGAGGCCCTCTGCAACTTAGTGAGACCCGGTTTCAAAATAAAGTATAAAAAATAGGGCCGGGAATGTAGCTTGGAGGTAGAAAGCCCCTGGGTTCAATCCCCGGTACCGCAAAAACAAAAACAAAAACAAAAACAAAAACAAAAACAAAATAAAGAACAAAAAATAGGGCTGGGGGTGTAGCTCGGAGTTAGAATGCCCCTGGGTTCAATCCCCAGTTCCGCAAAAAATAAATAAATAAATAAATAAATAAATAAAGGTAACCTAGGAGCCAGGCGTGGTGGTGCACACGTCAAATCCCAATACTTGGGAGGCTGAGACAGGCGAATCGCAAGTTGATGGCCAGCCTCAGCTATTTAGTGAGACGCTATTTCAAATAAAGAATTAAAAATAGGGCCAGGCGTGGTGGCACACGCTTGTAATCCCAGTACTTTGGGAGGCGGAGACCGGAGGATCTGGGTTCGCGGCCAGCCTCAGCGCTCTCTCTCTCTCTCTCTCTCTCCCCCTGTCTCTCTCTCCCCCTGTCTCTCTCTCTCTCTCTCTCTCTACTTAGTGAGACCCTCCGCAACTTCGTGAGACCCGGTTTCAAAATAAAGTATAAAAAAATAGGGCCGGGGGTGTAGCTCGGAGGTAGAACGCCCTTGGGTTCAATCCCCGGTACCGCAAAAAAATAATAATAATACTAATAATAAAAATAGGGCGTGGTGGCGCACGCTTGTAATCCCAGTTACTTGGGAGGCTGAGATCAGAGGATCCGGGTTTGCGGCCAGCCTCAGCGACTTAGTGAGGCTCTCTGCAACTTAGTGAGACCTTGTTTCAAGATAAAAAATAAAAAATAGGGCTGGGGGTGTAGCTCAGAGGCAGAATGCCCCTGGGTTCAATCCCCAGTACCACACACACACAAAAAATAAAATAAAATAAATAGGGCTGGAGGTGTAGCTCAGAGATAGAATGCCCCTGGGTTCAATCCCTAGTACCACACCAAAAATAAATAAATAAATAAATAAATAAATAAATATATGTATGTATGTATGTAACCTAGTGGTGGTGGTGAGCAGGGTGGGCCTGTGTGGCCCCATCTACCACTTTGTGCCCACAAGCAGATTCTCATCCCACTATTGAGTCTGACAGTCGGCCAGCCTGTGGTCAAGTCTTTATTTACTTATTTATTTATTGGTACTGGGGATTGAACCCAGGGGCGTTCTACCTCTGAGCTATGCCTCCAGCCTTTTTAATTAATTAATTTATTTTTTTGTTTTGAAACAGAGTCTTGCCACGTTGCTGAGGTCTTGTTTAGGTTGCTGAGGCTGACCTCAAACCTGCGATCCTCCTGTCTTAGCCTCCCAAGCATTGGGATTACAGGCATGCGCCTTTTCGACTGGCAGGCAAGTCATTTTACCCAGGACCCTGGACTGTCTCACCTGTGGAGTGGGGTGCGATCGCCAGCGCCTTGTGGGGAGGTGGCGAGGGCGGGGTCGGGTACTAGCGCCAGCCTCCAGTGGTGTTTGGTGAATCAGAGCCCCTGCAGTTTCCCTGTTTCCTGATGAGTAAACAACTCCACTGAGGACCCTCTAGCTTCTGCTTCCTAAGCCACCGACAGCACAAGGCCGGCCCTTCACCCGCGGGCCCTGGCGCGCGAGCAGGCTTCCTGTCCCTCCATCCGGCAGACATGCCTGGCGTGCCTGCTCTGCGCCTGTGTGTGGGGGACAGCACAAGTGTGTGCAGTGGCTGCGGAGGCTGCTGGGGGAGCTCCCTGTGTGGGAGGGAGGACAGGGGCCTTGGATGGAGACCCCACCGCCGAGCATCCTGTCTCCAAGGCCAAAATAGGTTAAGAAAGGGCCCAGAGGGACACAGGGAGAGACAGACAAGTGAGACCCAGGCAACACAACTTAAAACCTTGTGCGTATACTGTACAACTGTACATGGTGGCGTGTGTGTGTGTGTGTGTGTGTGTGTGTGTGTGTGTGTACTAGGGATTGAACCAAGAGACATTCTACCTTTGAGCTACATCCTTAGCCCCTTGCTAAGTCATGGAGGGTTTTGCCAACTTGCTGAGGCTGGTGGACTCAAACCTGTGATCCTCCTGTCTCAGCCTCCCAAGTACTGGGATTACAGGTGTGTGCCACTGCACTGGCCCTGGCAGCCTTGGTATAGAAAAGGAAGGGGAGAGGCAGAAAGACAGAGACTAAAAAACTGATGGAGGCCGGGGAAAAGGTAGACAGCACACAGTTACTGATGAAAACCGAGAAAAAATGAAAGAGGAGGCGACAGAGAGCAGACTCTAGTGTGAGGCTCTATTCCAACGTAGTTACTGGAACTGCAGCTCCCACCCTTGCGGAATCCTGGGAAGACGTGTGTGTGTGTGTGTGTGTGTGTGTGTGTGTGTGTGTGTGTGTGTAGTTGTCTCCCATTTTACAGATGAGCTAGAGGCTCAGAGGGCTTGAGCGACTTAACTGAAGTCACACAGCTTGTAAAGCAACAGAGACAGGGCTAGGCCCTTTGGACTGCAAGAGGGGAAGGGACAGAGAGAGGCGCAGAGAAGAGAGGAGGGGAGTGCGGGCTGGGAAAGGCAGAATCCCGGAATCCTGCCTCTGGCTACAAGATGCACCTGGCGGGCAGCCCATCAATCTGGGGGATCGGGTTCTCGGGGGCGCCGGCCCCCTCCCATCCCCACTTTCTTTTTCTGTGTCAGCAATTTCAGCCTCACTCCCATTCCCGGATCATCCCGGGTTCTTCAGAGAAGAAAAAACAACTAACAGTTTTTCCTGGAGGAATACCCAGAGGGCTCAACAGCACCAAAGGGCTGGAGGATGGGGCCTCCTTGGGTGGCAGAACTGAGGCCAGAGGGTGTTACCAAGGAAGTCCATTATCTATATTACCTCATTTAATCTGCACAATGATCCTACAGAGGAAGTCCTGTTATCATTTCTGGGTTTTGTTTTGTTTTTTTGGCGCTGGAAATTGAGCCTAGGGGCATTCTAACCCCCAGCCCTATTTTATTCTTCCTCTCTCTCTCTCTCTCTCTCTCTCTCTCTCTCTCGCTCTCTGTCTCTCTGTCTCTGTCTCTCTCTGTCTCTCTCTCTCTCTTCTTTTTATTTGCGGTACTGGGGATTGAACCCAAGGGTATTCTACCTCCAAGCTACACCCCCAGCCCTATTTTTTATTCTTTATTTTTTAACAGGGTCTCACTAAGTTGCGGAGGGCCTCACTAAGTTGCTGAGGCTGGCTGTGAACCTTCAATCCTCCTGTCCCAGCCTCCCAAGTACTGGGATTACAAGTGTGCGGCGCCACTCGCGGCTTCATTTCTGTTTTCTAGGCGAGGGAACCCAGCTGGGATTCACACCCAGGTTGGGAATGGGGCGGGGTGGAAGCTGTCGTAGGTTGGGGTTATCCTAGGCTACAGGGCTCCCCAAAGGAGCTGGAGGGTGGCCCATGGGGAAGCCCCTCCTGCCGTCTCCCTTCCATCGGCCCCACTTCCTGCTTTCTATAGAAATGGCCCCTCTCCCGCCATCAGGAGCTCTCCCCTGCTCTCAGAGGCCCCGATCTTTTTCCTTCTCTCAGGGGCTGGGGCGCAGGGAGGGCAGAGGGCTCCTCATTTTGGAAGAGCTTTGGAAGAGCAGCCCTGGGCCGAGCCCTGCGTGGGCTTGGAGGCTGAGAGCCCATGTAGGCAGGACTGGGACCTCCAGGGCTGGCCGGCCGCCCGGCCGATTTGCATGTGGAGGAGAGAAGAGTCCTGGAGTGTTGACTACACACACCTCGCCGTTCCCACGCCTATGATCATGTTCCCGTGGTAGCCCCCACCCCTTCCCCTCTCCTGTCCAACCCTGTGCCAGCCCCGCAGGCCCATAACTGAGCCCATTAAGGAGACAGAAAGCCCCTGCGCTTCCCATCCCGGCTCAGGAAAGAGATTGGGAGGCCTCTGACGGCAGCCTGGGTTTGGATCCCAGCTCTGTCACCACAGCTGTGTGGCCTCGGGCAGGTTTCTTACTCTCTCTCTGCCTGTTTTCTCATCTGTAAAGCGGAGAGTGGTGCCTACCACAATGAGGTGATTCCTCCTTCCTTCCTTCCTTCCTTCCTTCCTTCCTTCCTTCCTTCCTTCCCTCCCTCCCT
>PVJS01064728.1:0-10155 GCA_004027185.1 Glis glis | reverse complement strand
GAGCAGCCTGCCTCTAGGGCAAAGGTCAGGGGCGAGGCTGTGTTTCTAGTAGAGCTGGCTTAATGAAGGTCTAGGGGTCTTAAAAGTCAGGGGTGGGGCAGCGGGTTTTTCCATTTCTATAGTTCTTTTAGTATTCAGGTCTAGGGGTCTTAAGAGTCAGGGGTGGGGCAGCTTGCTTTTCAGAGTTTTGACCTTTCAGTATGACAACATTAATCACAGTAATAGAATATAGGGAGTTTCCAAATTCCACTTCTGTCTTGGGCTTTGGTTTAACTGTACTAAGATTTTGTGAAATGAAACTAAAACTGGCTTTTAGTCATTATTGTTTGAGATTTTATGGAGATAACGAAAGAGCAACATTTCTTCAGTATGAATTTTGGCATTAAAATTTGTCTATTCATCCTAATTTTAATCTCTCCTAATTTTAGTCTCTCTGAATGTACTTAATGTGCTCATTTAAGTGGAAAGAAGGGCATTAATGTAAAGAAAATATAAAAGGATAAAATGAGCTACGATCCTACTCTGGGGAGAAAAAGATTGGAAAGGAATATAAGTCCCAGGAGTTCTTTTCCAGGAATCATCAAGAAAAAATTAAAAAATAAAAAATAAATAAGACATAGTTTTCCTAAACTTTCGAGTCAGGCAGTCATTCTCCTTTTCCTTGAGCATTTGTTCATTCTTTCATTTGTCTTTTTTTTTTTAGTTTTTTCAGTTCTGTATTCTGCCTTTCTTTTATTTCTCTCTTTCTCTTCCTATCTGTCTTTCCCTCTGTGTCTGTCACATACACATGCATACATACCACACACACACTCACCTATCAATAGGCGTACACTTTAGAGAGAAGACTACATTTCCAGTAATGTGATTACATGTGGGTTGTGTATAATCAATTAAAAATTATCCCATTGAACATAAATTTGGGTTTAGTGATAATATAATGGATATATTGGCCACATCTCTTTTTAGTATCTTTACAAAGACATATTTAGTTACTCACTCAAGAGCTCAGGGAGTAGGCAATTTAAGGGTTGTACATGATTCCAGCATCTTTAGTAAATACTGACTAAATAAGATGCAATAAGAAGCCTCCTGAGTTTTAAGGATACAATGATCTACTGGGGCATTTGACAAGTGTCCTGTTAAAATACATATATGGGACAAAAATCTGACACATTCTTCAAATTTTCTTATGAAAATTTTCAAAGGAAGATATGAGCTGGGAAATTTTTTAATTGATAAAAATAATGGCCAAAAGGTAAAAGTTGCTATATCCTTTATTTCTCCAGAAAAAATTCTATTATCAAATTCTGGTTGTAAATTATCATGTTACCATGTGTCTAAGAAGGAAACTGGTTTTAATATCATTTTATAAAATGCATGATATCAAGGCAAAAAATGTATTCTCAAATTATAAAGAAATCATAAGGACCACACTAAGATATGACATAGCTTTTGGATCTAAGACTAAATTTAAACAAATTTAAATTAATTTGTTGAAATCAATAAAGAAAAGGGTGGACAATACAATATATCAATGGGTAGTTTCAGCAGTTATATAGAAATTATGAGAAAAAAATCAAGTGAAAATTATAGACAATATAATATGATAAATTTTTAAAAAATCAGAGTTGGACCATGCCTTTGACAGTCACATGAAAAGAAAGAAATCGATAAAATTAAAGATAGGGCTATTAAAGGAAACATAATGAGGGAAGAGAGAGAAGAAAAAGAAGAAGAAGGAGGAGGTGGAGGAGGAAAAGAAGGAGATGATGATGGAGGAGGAGATGATGATGGAAGATGAAAAAAAGAGTACAACAAAAACCTGTATGCTATCATATGCTTAGGTCATACAGAATTAGAATCTGAGAAGGGCAAGAAGGAACATATGGCTCAGAGGAAATATTTTAAAAAAGTAACAGCAATTTTGTTTTCTTTAAAATATCAGTACTTGTGAGGCTGAGACAGGAGAATTGCAGGTTGGAGAATAGCTTCAGTTATTTAGTGAGACATCAATCTAGTGAGACCCTGTTTCAAAATAAACAAATAAAAAGGGCTGAGGATGTATCTTCTAGGTAGAATGCTCCTAGGTTCAATCCCTAGTAACACACACACACACACACACACACACACACACACACAGAGACAACAATCATGAATTATAGGATGGCTCTCTTAAGAAACTATGCAAACTCAGGGCAATGAAGTGACATCTTCAAAGTACTGAAGAAAAATCAGTGATCAGAATTTTATAAACAGTGAAAATATCTTTCACAAATGAAGGCCAAATAAAAATTTCTGAGACAAACAAAAATATGAGAATGTTTTTCCTGTACATATGCTATCCAAGAAATATTAAAGGAAGATCTTCACACCAAAATACTGTGAGACATAAATAGAGATATACAGAGAGAAATGAATGTGCAAATGTTGAGATTCGCCAGGCATCGTGGTGCACACCTGTAATTCTAGTACTTAGGAAGCTGAGATAGGAGTATTGCAGGATCAAAACCAGCCTCAGGAACTTAGCGAGGCCCTTTTTCTAAAAAAAAAAAAAAATTAGGACTGGGGGAGGTGTAGCTCAGAGGCAAATGGACCTGGGGTCAATCCCCAGTACCACACACACACACACACACCTCAGATTCCACTGCTGTGTTTAGTTATTCTTATCTTTTATTTGTTATTGGTGCATTATAGTCTTACAGACTCACATCATAATGTAGTTCCTAGTGACAGTTACATACATACATGTACACAGGAGTGGTGAGTTTTCCCCTAGTCCCCTCCCCAATACCACCCCTTATCTAACTTTTATGTTCTACAAAGTTAGATCTTTCCAATAGAATTAAAGTTAGAATACCACAGCCATACATGCCTACCCATGTTAATAATATCATAATTCACAATAGCAAAGTTATGGAGCCAAACTGATAAATGGATAAAGAAAACATGCTTAGGTCATGCAGAATTAGAATCTGAGAAGGGCAAGAAGGAACATATAACTCAGAAGAAATATTTTAAAAGAGTAACAACAATTTGTTTTCTTTAAAATATCAGTCCTTGTGAGGCTGAGACAGGAGAATTGCAGGTTGGAGAATAGCCTCAGTTATGGTATAGATACACATTGGGGTTTTATTCAGTCATAAAGAAGAGTGAGATCATATCATTTGTAGGATATGGATGGCACTGGAGAAACTCATGCTAAGTGAGCCACACCAGAATCAGAAAAGCAAGGGATGCATGGTTTCTTTCATGTGGAAATTAGAGAGTAAAAAGAAAAGAAGATGGACATCATGAAAATTAGGCGAGAGACCACTAGAGTAGTAGTGGAAGTGGTTTGGGGAAGGAGGAGGAGAGGGAAAGGGGAAGTGTAGAGAAATAGGAGGAAGGACACAGACAAAATACTGTTGTGTAGAGATATGAATGTATACTATGAATCTCCCTATCATGTACTATTACAATGAACAATAAAATTTTCATAAAAATAAAATAATTGGGCTTTAAATATTAGAATATTTTTAATATTTATTTCATGAATTGAAAAACTGCTGTTAGAACTCAAATTGAGGAAAAATTATATACTTTTAAATGAACGTATATAGCCAAGTTAGGGAACCAGCCTATATATCTGACAACAAATGAATTGATAAGGAAAATATGGTATATATACAATGGACTGTTACTCAGTCATAAACAAGATAGAAAGTATGTCAATTGTTGGTAAGTGGACGGAACTGGAGAAAATCATGCTGAGTGAAATAGGCTAGACTCAGGTCAGTGCTGCATATTTTCTCCCACATGTGGAAATTAGAGAAAAGAAAGAAATAAAAAGGAACCTCATGGAAATGGCTGGGAGATTAGTAAAAAAAAAAAGTAGATGTGTGTGGTACTAAGAGAAAGGTCAAGAAAGAAGAAGTACTGTGGAACAAAAGTGATGATTCACACATTTATGTTTAATTATAATGCACCAAGAAATAAAAAATTGAAAGAGAAAAGAATAACCGTCTTAACCTTCTTAATGCTCACATGATATAAGACAAGATATTCTTCAGTTTTAAAGTTTCATGGAAAGGTGAGGAAATAAGATTTTCATTTTATATTAACAAAGCATCTTGTTCAATGAGAAGATCTGGATAAACCTCTTCTGAATTTCCTTGGTCTTAACTCCATAAATGATGGGGTTGAGACTGGGTGGTACCACCACATAAAGATTAGCAAGGAGGATATGCACATGGAGGGGTATGTTGTGCCCCCCAAAACGGTGAGCCAGGAAAGAAAAGAAGGCTGGTATATAGAACAAGAGGATGACACAGACATGGGAGCCACAGGTACCCAAAGCCTTCAGTTGGGCATCTCGGGAAGGAATTCTAAACACAGTACAGAGTATGAGGGCATAGGAGATGATGATAAGCACCACATCTAAGAATAAGGAAAATAGGGCCACGATCATTCCATAGTAGATGTTGACTTTGATGCTATCACAGGCTAGCCTGGCAATGCCCATATGTTCACAGTATGAGTGATGAATAATGTTCCTTCCACAGTAAGTGAGCCGATAAACCAGAAAAACCAAGGGAAAGCAGATGAAGAAACTCCTAGTCACAGAGGTTGCGGCCATTTTCCCAATGACTGAGGGGGTTAGAATGGTAGTGTATCTTAGTGGGTAACAGATGGCCACATAATGGTCAAAGGCCATGGCCAGCAATATGGCTGACTCTGCCACGAAGATGAAGTGGAGGAAAAACATCTGGGACACGCAGCTACCAAAAGAAATACCCCCAGCTTTGAACCAGAAGATTGCTAGCATCTTTGGTGTGGTGACTGTGGAGAGTAAGATATCTCCCAGGGCCAACATGGACAGGAAAAAATACATGGGTTGATGAAGGGTGCGCTCAGTGAAGATCAGGAATATTAAGAGGGTGTTGCCTACAAGAGCGACTAAGTACATGGAGCAGATGGGGATGGAGATCCATGTGTGCGCGCCTTCCAGTCCTGGGATCCCAATCATGATGTACCAGATGTCTCTGAGGTTGGTGTGATTTGCAGAAGTTGTCATCTTTTAGTTTGACATGGACACCTGCAATGGAACAAAAGAGATAAAGAATAAAGAACCAATGTTATTTGTCAGGTTGAGTGTGAATCTTGGCATTATGGCTACATTATTGCTTGAAGAAAGGATTGGTGATTATTCATGATTCAAGGATAATAAACCAGACAGAGTTCATTGTTATGAAGTTTAGCATACATTTGTAAAGTCTATACTCATGCAAATAGTAACAATGGTAATAACAATAACAAGCATTCAATGAGTTTGTAACATGGTCTTGGCACTGTGATCAATATTTTATATTTGTCTTATCATGAAATACAAATTTGTCTTAGAGGCGTGTGCATGTCCCAGTGTGTCTTTGTGTATGGTCAGTCATTTCTGGTGGTTATTCTCACTTTCTCTTCTGGAATTCCAGAAACATAAGGCTCAGAATACAGTTGTAGTTTTTCTGGGGGTTCAAGACTATTGAATAGGTGACAATTATTATCCCATAATTTCATATGAAGGCTTTTAGCAAAAAATTCCTTTCCATTTATCTAGCAATTTATTTGGAAGGGAAGAGAAATACAAGTAGAGGCAGTCTTTGATGCTCACAGCTCTGTATTAACTCAATGTCATGTATATTAGAAACATCTTCTTTTTCATGTTATAGTGTACATGCATTTCAGTTAAACCCACACTATGAAAAGCAAGTATAATATAGCATTATTTTAACTTGGTATCAGTGTGCTGTCATCTTCTACCCAAGTTACCTTCCTACATCCATTCCTGTGACACAGAGTAAGGATGAACAAATGATTGTGCCATGGGAGTGAAGGCTCTTGAGGTAAGGGGGGAAGGAGGATTTTCTAGCAGAGCTAAGAGCACTCTGCTAGAAACACAGGCTACACAGGAGCATCCAACAGTCTACTGATTTTTCAATGGCAATGTTTGACTTTCTAGGATGAAGTAATAGTCAAACAAAGAAATAAGAGAGATCACAGGAAGAGCACACAGTTGTCCAGCAGTTAAAGGACATGTTGAGTGGTTGGGCAAGTGATTCCCCAAGAAGAAAGTAGTGACAAAGAACCAAAAGAGGAAGAGCAGGGTTAACAAAAGGGAATTGCTGCCTCTTTATCTGATGTTCCACAGGTAAGAGGTTCTGTTCTTGGTCCTTCTAATCTGTTTCCTCTCTGTTGATCTACGGACAAGTTTTCACACTCATATCCTCTGCTCCTGTGCTTACTCTTTATTATCTCTCCTCTTAAAAGCACTGAATATACGTACCTTAAGTGAATGTGTATTAATATATTAAAATAAAGTTCACAGGGACACAGAAGTAAGTTGATCACAGAAACTAGTTTAGATATCAACTAGACCACCTTTCCTAAAATAGAGATGGTATGGTTCTCTTAGTCCCCATTATGGCTTCCTTTCTATCAGTCATTTGCTCTGATCTAAGACCCATCCAGAGCCCCACATCTTCTACTGTAATTCATATAATTTCTCCTATCTTCTTTTTTTTGAGGTACTGGGGATTGAGCCCAAGGGCATTCGACCTCTGAGCTACACCCCCAGCCCTATTTTATGTTTAGTTTGAAACAGGGTCTCACTAGGTTGATGGGAGTCTCACTATTTGCTGAGGCTATCCTCGAACCTGTGATCCTTCTGTCTCAGCCTCCCAACTACTGGGATTACAAACATGCGCCACCACGCCCAGCTTCCTATCTACTTAATAATCAATGCTTACTTCACTAGTGCCTTGCAGCACTGGGATTATTCTAAGTCCAGAAACCTGGCAGGAGAGGCCATAAATTAGTATGAGCAACTGATTTTAGAATCCTATAATCCTTCTTAGATGTGGGTCAGGATTTGTTACTTACCAAAAATGAATTCTCACTAAATAAGCCTCCTTTAACATTTTCCTCCTCTTCATTACTATTTCTCTCTCATACCCTTGATTTCTGATTTATGCCATATTTCATCATTTCCTTTTTCTTCCCACCTCTACCTTACCCCAAGAAAATAGATCCACTTTATTTTTTTTTAACTTTTTATGTTCATTTATTGGTGCATTGTAAATTATAATTATACATTTTGATATATGTCAGGGTATGAACATCATACATGCACACATTGCACATTTAGCCCTCCCTCCAATTAGATCCACTTTCAAAATAAACAACCAAAAACAAAAAAATGCAAAATAAGAAAATGTAAGTAGAATTAACCTTCCTGGCCTTCTGAGATTTCAGCTCTCGCTGCCTTGAGAAACTGGTTTCCTCACCCATCACACCTGGCCTCCTTTAGTACCTTACCTCCATTATTATTTTGGACGAGACAAACCCCTTCTGCTCTTCAAATTCCAAAGACATCTTAAATTAGAAAGCTACAGGAATAAAGAAAATGACACAGATTCCTATGAGCTGAGCTTGAATGCAAATGAATCCCAGGGACCTGTCTACACTTAGAGGAAACCTGTGATTGACTACAGTTGGAGCCACAAACCTCAGGTTCTCGTCCTCTGTCGATTATCATTTTGGAAATAATGCATCTTTCACATTCTGGAATAATTCCTCCTCATGGAGATTGGCTATTATGAAAGCCATAAACCACCCTTGAATGAACCATTCATTAGTTTGAAAGAGTATGATGTGGCCAGGTAGTCATACATAACCATGGCTAACAAATACCATTTCCCCAGCATTGGACATACCTCCATCACCAGCCACACACCATCTTAAGTCACTGCCCTGGACAGATGCTGTAACAAGGGGAGGCATGGCAGGGAACAGTCACAGACCCTTTCCTCTGAATTAGGAGTGGCTTCATCTGAAACCGCAGACTCATGGGACTCCTATAGAACATAGAAGCCCTCTACTGCCCAATACATGTTTGTTTGTTACCTCTACTCTGTGACTGCAGACTCACGGGGACTCTGCAAGATGGGTTGCTTCTGCTTGGTACAGCTCCCAGCATTAGCCCAGAGTCTGTCTGTATAGCTTTGTCTTTCTCAGGAGACCTTAGACCCAGGGGGATTGAGAAGTTCCAAAAAATGTCTTTGGTCCCCTGAGCTATAGATTCTTTCAGTAAAGCTCAAAAGTACCCATTGAATGGTTCAATGAGCTCATGGGAAGTGTCTTTTTCTGAGGCAATCCTGGGGGAATTAAGAAAAGCCCTTATTTGTGTCAACAACCCACACCACCACTGCTCTGACAGGAACAAACCAGTCATAGAAGGACAGTTGTTGCCTTCTCACTTGTTACATGCATGAATTCTTGTGAGAATGTGAGTATAGGGTACAAAAGTTTATCTCATAGTGTTAGAAATGCACTCCTTAGAAATATACTGCATCCTGAAAAATAGCACACAATCTATGGAAATGAAAATAATAAGACAATTTATCATCAAATATTTTGAAAGACTTTTCCTGTGGTAAGTCTGAGTCAATTACAGTTATGAAAAGAATATACAACCCTAGTTCTCTGCTCAAAGTCTAGTATAAGAAGAGAGACATTTGTATAGGAAAAATAGCCATTATCACCAACTTCCATTGTCATAGAACATCATAAGTTTAAAACAAATTTTCTGACAAATGGCCATCTTTCCATAAAGATGGCAAATATTATTAATGTCCAATGAACAGATAAGGGTGTCAAAGCTCATAAAGTTGAGTCACTTTGTTCATCTGCATAAATAACAAGTAACAAGCTTAAATCTGAATGCAGACCACACTGCCAAATCTCATGGTCCTTCTAAGACAACACTCTGTTATCAGTAAAAACTTAAGAGTGATTAGTAAAATAGGAACTGGCTCTTCAATCTAATATTATTCATTGAAGTTAGAAAATGTTCAGTACAATTATTTGCTGTGTGTGAAATACTAGGCAAATGGTAAAGTACTATATATTATTTTTAGCGACTTATATTAGCTGACTAAATTCCAAAGTCAATCATGCACCTACCTGATCCAGAGTTCCAAGATTAAAGCAAAGGGCCCCAATTTGAAAGAGGTGGTATAAATAAGTGGGAATATGTATATTTACAGATATATACTTTTAATCCTACAAAGATTATGACATTATTATTTTCCTACTGAGTGATAATATATAACAAGCTCTTGGATGCAGCCTACTTTAAATTACGAGAATTTCTAATAAACTTCAATTTTAAGAGAAAATAGTAAGCTATTAAACTATTAGAAAAAGTTGGTAAAATTATAGCATCCAAATACAATGCAAAGGAAAAATGAACCAAGGCCTCAACCCTATTTTCGTTTATTCCTAAAACCTACATGTGGGTTTTGGATGTGGTGAATCTGGTGATCTCTGCCTGATACCATTAAAATGTTCCAGGTTATAACTAACTGCTATTACTCTGCAAATATGTTCAGTGTAAAACCTTTACATCAATATACTTATCACATGATGCTTTCTCCATTGTAGAATGATGCACTGACCATAAGCCTCCTTGCAAATGAACAAATGGATATTTTACTCAGATTCATGTCCTTGTAACCTTGTATACAATGGTACAGGTGCTTAGGAACTGAGAACCTCTATTTAGGAAGACAAACCATTGCTTTTGTTTATAAGTCTAATAAGTCTATGTATTAGTCAGGGTTCAACAGATCAACAGAATATTGACAGAATTCACAGAATGAAGGGGGGGGGAAAGGATTTATTAGATTAGCTCACAATGCAGTCCTGAATTTCGACCACTGGTGAAAAGTCAGAGGAATCGGCAGCTGGTCGGGTGGTCCAAGAGCCGGAGCCCCACGATTGAGGCAACCACCAATTCAGTCCAGTCCAAAATGTGAAGACCAGGAAGCTCCTTGGAGAAATGACGGCAAAGCTTCAGTTCAAAGTCCAGTCCAAGATGTGGAGGCAAGGAAGCTCCTCGGAGAAATGACAGCGAAGCTTCAGTTCGAAGACCGAGGATCCAGACGAGAGCAGAAGATCAAGAAGCTCCTCAAGGAAACGGCAAAATTGCAGACTGATGATCTCAAACAAGAGCAGATGCGTTCTCTTCAGGAAGAGTAGTGGCTGCTTCTACGCGGCTTTCTCCTTCTTTTATCCAAGTCCTGCACCTATCAGAACCCTGCTACCCACATTCAGGGCAGGACTTCC
>PVJS01064727.1:0-10151 GCA_004027185.1 Glis glis | reverse complement strand
TTTATTTATTTATTTATTTATTTATTTATTTATTTATTTATTTTTTGCGGTACCGGGGATTGAACGCAGAGGCGTTCTACCTCCACGCTACGTCCCCGGCCCTATTTTTTTTATACTTTATTTTGAAACCGGGTCTCACGAAGTTGCGGAGGGCCTCACTAAGGGGAGAGAGAGAGACAGAGAGAGAGCGAAAGAGCTGAGGCTGGCCGCGAACCCGGATCCTCTGGTCTCTGCCTCCCAAAGTACTGGGATTACAAGCGTGCGCCACCACGCCCGGCCTCCTATGCCCTTTTATAAGAGATTTGGCATGTGCGGATTTTGGTATCCAAGGGGTCCTGTGGATATTGAGGGACGACTGTATTTACACCTGGGACCCCAGGACCATGTCCCCTGCCCCAGAGGGTGGAGGTGAGGATGCTGCAGTTTGGAGGCTGAGGAACCTGCCCAGCAGCAGAGCTGGGAGACAGAGCCCACATGACCCCATGCCCAGAGGGCAGCTCCATTGCGGGCCTCACCCCCAACCTGTAGGCTAAGGTATTCAAGGACAGGAGCACACCAGGCTAAGGCAGAGGAATATTCTAGAGGAGGCCTGGGTATTACAGGCAATGGCAGATAAAGGGTGGGACCTCTATAAACTCACCCAGATAAGGTGAGCTTTCAGGTATTTCTTTTTCTACCCTCACTGAATCAATCTTTCTTTCTCTTTTTCTTTCTTTTGTGGTACTAGGGATGGAACCCAGGGGCATTCTATTTCCAAGCTACACCCTCCCGGTAGTCCAATTTCTTTTTTTTTGCAGTACCGGGGATTGAACCCAGGGGCGTTCTACCTCCAAGCTACACCCCCGGCCCTATTTTTTATCCTTTATTGAAACCGGGTCTCACGAAGTTGCAGAGGGCCTCATTAAGTAGCTGAGGCTGGCCGCGAACCCGGATCCTCTGGTGTCCGCCTCCCAAGTACTGGGATTACAAGCGTGCGCCACCACGCCCGGCCCGGCCCACAGTCCAATTTCTAAATTTTGAAAACAGGGTCTTGCTAGGTTGCTGAGTCTTGGTAGGTTGCTGAGTCTTGCTATATTGCTGAGACTGTCCTTGAACCTACGATCTTCCTGCCTCAGTCTCCCAAGTACTGGGATTACAGGCATGTGCCACCATGCTTGGCTTGAGTTTTTCATGTAGTTTTTTTGTTCCTTTTTTTGTGTGGGGGGGTACTAGGTATTGAATCCAGGGGCTTTCTAAGCTATACCCCTAGCCCTTTTTGAGAGGCTGGCTCAAACCTGTGATCCTCCTGTCTCAGCCTCCCACTGTGCCGTCTAAATTCCTTTGTTTTGAGCGGTCTCACTACACTGCCCAGGCTGGCCTGAAACTCCTGCCACAGGCTTACAGGTGCACCCCGCTGCACCCAGCTTGGTAATTTTTTTGTGTGGTGCTGGGATGGAACCCGGGGCCTTGAGCATGCTAGGCACGTGCTCTGTCACTGAGCTGCACCCCCACCCCTGGTAGTATTTTTATGACTGGGGAAAAATTCAGCTGTTCTCATTTTGGAAACACAAAGTATGACTCATCCTGTGGGGACTGCCTCCAGGTTTCCAGAAAGGAGGTGACTCAGGTGGCCCTGCCCAGGTCCAGGGTCCACTCCAGTGTGGCCCCGATGAGGTTCTGGGGCCAAGGAAGCACCTCACAGCCGACAGAGCCTTCAGCACCTGGCCCTGGTTGACTGGCCTCCCAGGCAGCCCGAGCCCCCAGCAGCCCTTGCAGGAGCCCTGGCTCTCAACCAGGAGGCAGGAACTCCAAGGTCTCTCCCTGCAGAGGCTGGGAATGGCCCTCAGCCCCCTGGGTGGGAATCCTGCATCCCACAGGTCTTTCCTGAGAAGAGCTCCCAGGGGAGGCCGGCCAGCAGGAAGCCAGGCCCAGGCCCACTTCCTCCATAGGCTTCCTGGAAGCGCAAGATAAGGAGGAAGAGGCCTTGAGGTGAGGGGGCAGCTGCTCCCAGACAGCAGTGGGCAGCTGGGACCAGAGCTGCACTGTGATCTGCCACCAGCTGTGCAGGAAACCCCAGAGCCTCACACTGAACTGAGGCTCACCCACCAGTCCTGCAGGAGCCTGGGCTCTCCTCTCCTGTGTCCACAACAGGAATCGGAACCCAGGGGCACGAGGCACCTGGCCTTCCTCCCAGGTCACCAGAGGGGGCAGGGGGCACTGGCCCTTGAAGCCAAGGACAAAAAGGCAGTCACTCATTTTGTAGATGAGAGACCAGCCCCCAACAAGGGAGGGACCTGCTGAGACTCAGGGCCCTGCCCGCAGACCGTGTGACATGCTATGGGGACACACACCTTCCACCTTGGTCAGAGTCCTTCTTGGGCCACCCTCGGCTCCAGCAACACAGCCCAAGAGGACACAGCGCTTCTTGGCTGTTGCTGGAAAGTCCCTACCCACAAAATCCAGGAGAGGGGGCTGGGGGAGCAGCCCAGTGGTAGAGCACAGGCTTAGCATGTGCAAGGCTGGGGTTCCAACCTCAGCATAGCCGGGGGAAAAAAGAAGAGAACATCTGAGACACAGATGGGCCAGGCCAGCTCCTCCAACAGGCCTCCCCAGGTCCCTGGTGATCCACGGAAGCAGCTGAGGCCCCTGCCCCACTGGCCGACCTTTGCTCCTACTGCTGCCTCTGCCCAGGGCGCCCTGCCCCACACCTTCCCCTGCCTGGTGGCAGCTAAACCGTGACTCCTGACTCCTTTGGACAGCCCTCTTAATGGCCACCCTCTGCTGTACAGCTGTTTGTTTCCATCTCAGGCTGCAGCCAGTCTCTAATTATCTTGTTTATTAATTACCTGCTTCCCCTGCTATACTGGAAAACTCATAGTGGGTGTGAGCTTCGTCCAGTGCCAAGTACGCACAGGGCCGGGCACAAGAGAGGAACTCGCTAAATATTTGCTGAATAAACACAGGAGGGAAATGCATACACCCCCCAGGGAGGCCCACCAGGTGGATGGAGTCCTCGCCCCACAGGTAAGGAGAGGTGCCACCAGGGCAGGGAGCACCTGACTCCCAGATCCAGGCCCTCAGAGGCTGCAACAGCCAGGGGCAAGGACTACAGCTTGCCTTATTCTGAGTTCTCATCTTAAAGCCATGCTGGAGACAAGATGTCAGAAGAAGGGGTAAGTCCTGAAGAACTTAAAAGATGCAGAGGGCTGGCAGAAAAGATGCTGCTCGGGGCAGAGCTCTGGCCTGGCATGTGTGAGGCCCTGGGTTCCATCCCCAGCACTGCAGGGGGAAAAAGAAAACAGAGCCAGGCGTGGAGGCACACGCTCGTAATCCCAGTACTTGGGAGGCTGAGACAGGAGGATTGCAGGTTTGAAGCTAGCCTCAGCAACTCAGTGAGGCTCTCAGCAACTTAGTGAGACCCTGTTTCCAAATTAAAAATAAAATAGGTCTGGGGGTGTAGCCGGGAGGTAGAAGGCCCCTGGGTTCCATTCCCAGTACCAAAAAATAAATAAATAAATAAATAAATAAATAAATAAATAAATAAATAAATAAAATAAAAAACAGGGCTGGGGGTATAGCTCAGAGGTAGAACACCTCTGGGTTCAATCCCCATACCACCACCCCCACACACACAAATAAATGAAACTAAAAAGGGCTGGGGTGGAGGTAGAATGCCCCTGGGTTCAATTCCCAGATACAAAAAGAGAAGAAAGAAAAAAAGAAGAAAGAAAACAAAAAAAGAGAACAAAAGAGAGCGAGCCAAATGAGATGGCAGGGGGCCTGCCACCCAGGAGTTGGACCCCCTTGCACTAGGCCAGTCCCAAGAGTTTCAGAGAGGTGAGAGAATTCCTTTTTCTAGGCTTTCCTGGAACACTGGAGGACTAGTCCTCAGGTCTCCATGGACTGCAGACTTACGCCAGTGACTCCTAATTTAGGAAGCCTTGGGGATCCCCACCCCCACGGCTCACCCAGGCCACTCCTTCTGACCCAGGCCTGACCAGGGGAACTGGGAGTGTGTCTGTGTCCCTGCCTCTTCTGCTCTGGGCACTCCTCCAGGAAAGTCCTGGAAAGTCAGGACTCTGGGACTCTCTGGATGTTGGAAAGGTGGGAACAGGCGGAATGGAAGAGTCTGTACCTTGCACAGGTGCTGTTCTGGACATGGGAATACATCCAGTATAAAAACAAAGATCCTGCTGCTAAGCTTAACAGCGCTGGATCTTTCCAGGTCTGCCAGTCTCCTTGTGCCAACCCCACCATGTGTGTGGCATGCGGCAGGATCCCTCACTAATCTCTGGCTCTGAGAATGGTACAGCCACCCCTTGGGGTTCTCTTCTCCTGGTTTTCTTTCTTTTTTTTTTTTTGGTGGTACTGGGGACTGAACCCAGGGGCATTCTACCTCCAAGCTATACCTGCAACCCTATTTTTTATTCTTTATTTTGAAACGGGGTCTCACTAAGTTGCAGCCAGCCTCACTAAGTAGCTGAAGCTGGCCACGAACCTGCGATCCTCCTATTTCAGCCTCCCAAGTACTGGGATTACAAGCATGCGCCACCATGCCTGGCCCTCTCCTGGTTTTCTAGCACCCCCCCCCCACCATATCACAGAGTGACTGTAGAAGTCACTCCTCCCCCTGCCTTGGTTTCCCCTAAACACAGAAAAGCAGGGTACTGATGCACCAAGATGCTTCCAGCTCTGAATCCCTCTATTTCACTGGGGTCACTGGCTGGTTCCCCCTGAGACCCAGAACGGGGCCTCAGTTCTTCCTGTGAACTGGGAGGGTGCACTTTGTCTGGATTGAAATGCCCCCTTCCCCTTAGCCTGCTGTGGAGTTAGCATAAACCTGCCATCCCAACTACTCAGGAGGCTGAGGCAGGAGGATGGGAAGTTGGAGGCCAGCCCAGGCAACTTAGCTAGAGCCTGTCTCAACAGAAAATAAAAAGGGATGGGGTGGAGCTCAGTGGTGGAGCATTTGCCTAGCATGTGTTAGGCCTTGAGTTCCATCCACAGTACTGTGAAAATAAATAAAAGAAAACCGCCTCCCTAACCCTGGAACGAAATGCTGTGACCCAGGGAGAAACAATCCCCTCTATGCCTGTTTTCAGCCAGGGGCAGAGAAAGGTGTGCTGCTGACATTCTGAAATATTTTGCAAACCCTCAAGTTCCCAGAACGAGTTTTATTTATTTTTTTGGTGGTACTGGGGGTTGAACCCAGGGACATTCTACCTCTGAGATATATACTCCCAGACCTATTTTTCTTTATTTTTTGCGGTATCGGAGATTGAACACAGGGGCATTCTACCTCCGACCTGTACCCCCAGCTCTGTTTTTACTTAAATTTACCTATTTATTGTGGTACTGAGGATTGAACCCAGGAGCATTCTACCTCCAAGCTACACCCCCAGCCCTACTTTTTATTCTTTATTTCGAAACAGGCCTCACTAAGTTGCGGAGGCCTCACTAAGTAGCGGAGGCTGGCCGCGAACCCGGATCCTCCGGTCTCAGCCTCCCAAGTACTGGGATTACAAACGTGCGCCACCACGCCCGGCTCGGCTGTATTTTGAAACAGGGTCTCGCTAGGCTGCTGAGGCTGGCCTTGAACCAGCGATCCTCCTGCCTCGGCCTCCCAATTATTAGGATTACAATCGCGCGCCACCGTGCCTAGCCAGAACGGGTTTTATCTGAGAACTCAGGCCCTCTACTTTCCCACACCCCTGCTTTCTAAACCATGAGTTCGACTGGACCGGAGGCGGTCGGAGCCCTTTTCTAGCCCCAAAGCCTACTCTGCTGAATACGCTGTGCTCTTCGGCGGCTCCCCTGTGTCCCCACCTACAAAATGAGAAGAGACTACACAGGGGTTATAACGACACGTCCGTCCAACCCTAAACCCCAGCAGTGGGTGCTGCTAGGTGCCTCGGAGCGGCGCTTGCTGTCTCCCGCCGGAGTTTCCCCGCCCCGGCCTAAGGGGCGGGACTCCAGGCAAAGACTGCAGGTTCGCTCCAGCGCCCGCCCCGAGGGCCCCCGATGGCCACGTCCCCCGCCGCCAGGAGACCCCGCAGTCGCCTTGCCCTCACCATGTTGTCGGCGGGGACCGGGGTCGCCGGCCACTTCCGCCGCCGCCACAGCCGCTCACGCTCCCGCCGGTCGCCGCCCTGCCGCGCGCCACTAGGCTGAAAAGGAGTGGCAGAGACTCGAGCCAGTCACCGCGGAGCTCGAGGGATAGATAACCAATCATTGTGGAGTAGGGCGGGGCCTGCGTAGTGCGGTGGGCGGGACGGGCCCTGTTCCCGCCAGAGAAACGAGGATAGAGCCGTAAAGTGCCTCGGTAAGTGACGCAAAAAGGCGCAAAGCAACCGCGCGCCAGTTCAGAATGCATTGTGGGTAGGAACGCATGCTCAAGTGAAACCCCGCTCTGGTCTCTTGTGCTCCTCTGTGTGGGCAAAGCCAGTTAATGCCTCTAGATTGTTCTGGAGAGAGAAGTCAAGACTCTGCGGTTACTGGGGTGTGCCTAAGTGTCGCCCTTGGTCTTCTGGTTCTCCTTGTTGTTCTCTTTGGGTGTGTGTATGTATGTATGTGTTTGTGTATGTATATGTATGATGTATGTACGTATGTGTGGTACTGGGGATCGAAACCAGGGGCATTCTACTTCCGAGCTACACCCCCAGCCCTTTTTATTTTTTATTTGAAAACGGGGTCTCGCTAGGTTGCTGAGGGCCTCGCTAAATTGCTGAGGCTCTCCTCGAGCCTACGATCCTCCAGTCTCAGCCTCCCAAGTACTGGTATTACAGGCGTGTGCTACCACGTCCGGTTGGTGCTTATCCTTTTGGGAAGTAAGAGAGTATTTATTTATTGGCATTGGGAATTGAGCCCAGAGGCATTCTACTTCCGACTACACCCCCAGCCCTTTTTATTTATTTTTGTTTTGTTTTGTTTTGTTTTGAAACGGCCTCGCTATGTTGCTGAAGTTGTCCTCGAACCTGCGATCCTTCAGTCACAGCCTCCCAAGTACTGGGATTACAGGCGTTCGCCACCGTGCCTGGCTCCAAAGCCTGTTTTCTATTGTGGGAAATGAGAATGGGAATGGCATCCCTGCCTCTAGGCAGCATTGCAGTGGTTGAAGGAGAAGGGCCACAGAGCCACGCATACATCCCCCTCCTGCCTGCCTCTGCTGAGGCCCACTAAGGAGCACAGGCAAGCACCACTAGGTCCAGCTCAGACTTTTTTTCCTTGTTAGGATTCCCTTAAAGAGTACAGTGTAACAACTATGTACATAGCATATACTTTGTATCATGTATCCTAAATTATCTGGAGCTTAATTCCCTTAAACAATACAATGTAACAATGATTTACAGAGCGTGCACATTGTATCAGGTGTCCTAAACCATCTAGATACAGGAGATGTACATAGGTTCTATGCAAATACTGAGTCCTCTGTGTGTCTCTGTGTGTGTGTGTGTGTGTGTGTGTGTGTGTGTGTGTGTGTGTTTATGGGAGGATGTGCATAGATTCTATGCAAATACTGAGTCGTGTGTGTGTGTGTGTGTGTGTGTGTGTGTGTGTTAAACCCAGGGACTCTCTACATCTGAGCTAAACCCTCAGCTCTGTTTTATCTTTTTTATTTATTTATTTATTTATTTATTTATCTTTGTGGTACTGAAGATTGAACTCGGGCATTCTACCTCAGAGCTACACCCCAGCCCTTTTTTATTTTTAGCTCTTGAAACAGGGTCTCACTAGGTTACTGAGAGTCTTGCTACATTGCTGAGGCTGTCCTTGAACCTGGGATTGACATATTTCAGTCTTTCTTTTTCTTTTTCTTTTCTTTTTTTTTTCTTTTTTTTGGTGGTACTGGGGATGGAACCCAGGGGCATTCTACCTTTGAGCTACACCCCCAGCCGTATTTTTTTTTTAAACAGGGTCTCACTAAGTTGCAGAGGGCCTCACTAGGTTGCCGAGGCTGGCTGTGAACCTGCAATCCTCCTATCTCATCCTCCCAAATACTGGGATTACAAGCGTGCACCACCATGCCCAGATTTAAAGAATTTCTGAAATCGGAAAATGGGCAAAGCTGGTCGTGGTGGCCCATGCTTGTAATCCCAGTACTTGGGAGGCTGAGACCGGAGGATCTGGGTTCACAACCAGCCTCAGCTACTTAGTGAAGCCTCCGCAACTTAGTGAGACCCTGTTTCCAAATAAAGAATAAAAATAGGGCCGGGGGTGTAGCTCGGAAGTAGAGTGCTCCTGGGGTGAATCCCCAGTACTGGAAAAAAAAAAAAAAAACGGAAAATGTGCAAGACTGGAGCTGGGTGTGGTTGTGCACACCTGTAAATCTCAGTACTTGGGAGACTGAGACAGGAGGATTGCAGGTTGGTGTCTAGACTCAGCAACTTAGGGAGACCCTCAGCAACTTAGGGAGACCTTGTTTCAAAATAAAATAGGTCTGGGTTGTAGCTCAGAGGTAGAATGCCCCTGGATTCAATCCCCAAGAAGTAAGGCAGGCTGGGCGTGGTGGTGCACGCTTGTAATCCCAGTACTTTGGGAGGCGGAGACTGGAGGATCCGGGTTCGCGGCCAACCTCAGCGCGCATGCGCACACTCGCGCGATCTCTCTCTCTCTCTCTCTCTCTCTCTCTCTCTAGTGAGGCCCTCCGCAACTTCGTGAGACCTGGTTTCAAAAATGAAGCATAAAAAAAATAGGGCGGGGGGTGTAGCGCGGAGGTAGAACGCCCCTACGTTCAATCCCCAGTACCGCAAAAAATAAATAAATAAAAAAAAGAAGTAAGGCAGGCAGGCAGGAGATGCAGCTCAGAGCACTAGACCACTAAATGCGTATCTTAGGTTGGAGTTCCCCCACTTCCAGAAGCCCAGGTTGAGATAGAGACTCAAGAGCACAGGGTTTATTTAGTGGGTGACCCCTGGGACCCCTGTGGGTCTGAGGACCTAAGACAAAGTGGGAAGGGTCCCTGCATAGGATGTCACCTGGCAGAGCACGCTGTGGGGAACTGGGACTCAGCCCTGTTGGAACCTTGGGGAGCCAGCGCCTCATGGTGGTCCTTCCCCAGGAGCAGAGGAACTGGAGCTTTGACTCTCCCAGGTCCCTTTGTCCTTGGCTGAGGGCAGCTCCCAGAGAACCCAAATTCCCAGGCCATGCTGGGCTGCCCCGCACCCAGGTGGAATGAGCTATGGTCTCAGAGAAGGCCCAGGGATTCCTACAAAAGGAAGCCGGGCGTGATGGCACACACCTGTAATCCCAGTACTTGGGAGGCTGAAACAGGAGGATCACAGGTTCAAGACCAGCCCTAGAGTCAGGTATGGTGTTGCATGCCTGTAATACCACTACTTGGGAGGCTGAGACGGGTGTATTGCATGTTCGAGGCTAGCCTCAGCAACTTAGTGAGGCCCTTAGCAACTTGGGTAGATCCTGTTTCAAAATAAAAAAAAAAATAAAATAGGAATCTCTAGTAACACACACACACACACACACACACACACACACACACACAGCCACCTGTAGACCATGGAGGGCTGGATCCAGGTGGTATGGGAAATGAGTTCCAGTGCACCCTTCAATGGGGAGACATTTCTCAGCGACTGGGGAGGAGGGGAATTCCCCCAAGAACAGGGACCTGTGAATTCAGGGCATAGACGGTCATGAAAATATCCGTGATGAGCCAGCCCCACTGGGTGGCCCAGATGTGCCGTTGAGGCCTGAGAGCTGTGTAGACACTGGCAGGATGCCAACTCCAGTGTGCCAAGTGGGTTAGAGGGATCCAGGTGCCCGGCCAAGTCTTGTTTGCCAAGGGCAAAGGCTGCTTGATGTAAACAAAAGAAACCGATGACATGAGATGTCCCGGCATGAACATGACCAGTCAGAAGGAAGGGGGAAAATCCCATGCTGGGTCTACCTCTTATGGCTTTTCTAGACTTTTCTACATGCAGTCTTTCTTTCGCCCAAATACCCATTAGCCCTTGAAATATGGTCTCTGGCGCCCCCGTGTGGCCTCATCAGGTCACTGTAGCTTTTGTTTAGCTGTCTCTATATAGCGTGGGCAGATGAGAATTCTCCCCGACCACGCCATGGTAATTGGTTAAAGGTGCCCCTCTGGCCGGGCGTGGTGGCGCACGCTTGTAATCCCAGTACTTTGGGAGGTGGAGACCGGAGGATCCGGGTTCGCG
>PVJS01064726.1:0-10156 GCA_004027185.1 Glis glis | reverse complement strand
TCTGGTTGTTCGCCTCCCTTTTTCTGTCTGTGTATTAATCAGTGGGCTTCTATGTATTCTTAAATGTTACTATCTTTAGTTGCTATCCCCCACGGAAGTCGTGTGGGATTTGTATGGCTGTTCCGTTTGGAGCACCCGAGAGAATTTAGAGACAGGCTCCTCTCGGTGTCCTTACTCTGCCGCCATCTTCCCTCCCCTCCCCCACGTGATCCATCTTGAATTAACTCTTGTGCAGTGTGAGAATGTGGGGTTTATTTCCAATTTCCTGCATGTGGTTAACCAGTTTTGCCAACACCATTTGTTGAAGAGGCTATCTTTTTTCCAGTGTACATTTTTGGCTCCTTTGTCAAAAATGAATTGACTGTAAGTGTGTGGATTTGTTTCTGAGTCTTCTATTCCGCTCCATTGGTCATTGTGTCTGCTTTCGTGCCAATACCATGCTGTTTATATTACTATGGCTCTGTAGTATAGTTTGAAGTCAGGTATTGTGATGCCTCTTGCTGAGGTTCTTGTTGCTGAGAACTACTTTGGCTATTCTGGGTTTTAAAGCTGCACAATTCACAATTGCCAAACTATGGAACCAGCTGAGATGTCCGTCAACAGATGAATGGACTACAAAACTATGGGATATGTACACAATGTAATTTTACTCAGCCATAAAGAAGAACAAAATTATGTCATTTTCAGGGAAATGGATGGAACTGGAGAATATTATACTAAGTGAGATTAGTCAGTCACAAAAAGTGAAAAGTCGGATGTTCTCCCTAATATGTGGAAGCTAGGGAGAAAATGGGGCATAGGAGGGACTCCAGACAGAGAAAGAGAAACATTAGATGAGCGAAGAAGGTGACCTAACTGAGGGACATGGGAGGGGAGAAGAAGGAAACTCCTTAATGGGCATGATGTATATACACAAACTTATCAAAGCCAATCACTGTGCTGAGCATGGGAAGGTGGGAAGGGGAGGAATAGGGTGGGAACTGGGGGTGGGCTAAATGAGTTCTGTGTGCATGTATGTATGCCTCTACCACCCTGATCTTCATCAAGATGTATGATTACAATGAACCAAAAAAATAAAATAAAATAAAATAAAATAAAATAAAATAAAATAAAATAAAAAACAAGGCAGTTAGGAAAACTGCCAAGTCTTTACCAGAAAGGTTAAACTTTTCTGCCATGTGACCAATTGGCTCCCTTTGGCCACACAGTCTAACTTAGAAAGGTTAGGAGATAGTGTTTAGCATCTATGGAGACAACACTTAGCAAAAACAAATATGGCCAAAGAACTGGCCCATGTTTAATGACTCCAAGGAGAAGAGCTGAGGGAGAAGCTTAGCAATGTCTGCACCACTGTATACTGACAAGAAACCCTTTCTTTTTAGCCAGGTATGGTTGTGAACACCTGTAATCCCAGTACTTGAGAGGCTAAGGCAGGAGTATTGCAGGTTTAAGGCCAGCCTCAGCAATTTAGTGAGACCCTCAGCATCTTAGACCCTGTTTCAAAATAAAAAAAAATTAAAAATTGCTGTGTCTGTAGCTTCGAGGTAGAACACCACTAGGTTAAATTCACAGTACCAAAGAATCCTTTTTTTGCCTTAAAATCTACATGGCATGATTTAACAGTGAACAGACATGTGCACTTCAACTCAAAGAGAGCTTACTCTTCATTACAATGACACCGGTGACATGAAGGCATTGGCTGTTGTTATTATGTGGAAGTTATAATGGGTAAATCCAACTCTTTTCAGGACCAGGGGGCAGAGGAAAACAGAATACCTGCTGCTGCTTCCCTAAGGTCCAGCAGAGGTGTTGGGGTCCAGTGTATGAGAGCCTGGGAGGGAACCTACCACCTTGGATTCTCCCAGAGAGGCTTATTAATTATCAGACTGGGGAGTACAGTATAGAATTAACCACCAGACAAAAATCACATCCAATGGGAAAAGGGGACATGTTTTGAAAATGCAAATTATTTCCAAGTCATATGCATCTCCTGAAAGACAAGAACAGGCATAGCAAATCCAAGGGAAGTCCAGGTTCTAACATGAACTTGCTGTGTGATCAAGGGGCTTGAACGAGTCACAGCCTCTCCCTTTGCCTCAGTTCTTCCATCTGCAAATTCAGGATGTACAGACTAGAAAATTTCTATGATTCTCTATTTCAGTGCTCACACTTTGTGCTGTATGAATCAATTGCCTGACTGAACATACGTGAGTAGCATTATCTTCCCAATGTTTATCACATGTATTTGCTTAAAAGAAAGAAAGATGGGCCAATTATTGGGATTATAATGTATCAAACCCCCCTCATGAACTCTGCTCAATTCCTGGCTCCATAACTTTACTGGGGAACAGGAACACTTGCTACTTTGAACTATCTGTGGAATTCCTCTCTGGGAGATAATTGAGCCCAGGGGGGCGTTCTACCTCCATGCTACACCCCCGGCCCTATTTTTTATACTTTTATTTTGAAACTGGGTCTCACAAAGTTGCAGAGGGCCTCACTAAGTAGAGAGAGAGAGAGAGAGAGAGAGAGAGAGAGAGAGAGAGCTGAGGCTGGCCGCGAACCCGGCCTCCCAAAGTACTGGGATTGCAAGCATGCGCCACCACGCCTGGCGCCAGATCAAATTTAACAGGACATCTTGTATTTTAATTTCAAGTAAACAAGGAATAGTTTCTAGTGTAACTATGTCCCAAATATTGCTTGAGATACAATATTACTAAAAATATTTGTTAATCAGAAATTCAAATTTTACTGGGTGTCCTATATTTTTATTTGTTAGATCTGATGATCCTACCAGGGCAGAAATGACAAACATTTTAAAAGCTTCAATCTGGGGTTGTTCTGGGTTATAACCTCCCCTAGGGCTGCTACTAACCCATAAAACATGTTTAGGTTAATTAGAAAAAGGTGTCCTTCTTGCCAGGACCCAGTAAGGCATAGGGCTTGGTGACTGGTTCATGGGCTGGATTTCAGCCCACATTTTCCCCTCAATCTTGCCTCTCCTCAACATTTTCAAACCATTAGTGGAGTCTGTTTCACACACAAGTCAAGGATGGGGAGGAAGAGGACAATGAAGGCTCCCCAGCCCAAGAGTGCAGGATTTGTAGGGAGAAATGCAGGAAAATAGAAGCAGGAGATAAGCCCTAGAGCAAAGATAAGGATTCAGTGGTCACTGGGAACAGATTCCAGAAGTGACTGAATGAAACAACCTTCAGTCCTCACCAAGAATCCCCAGAGAGATTAGCGAGATTCTAGGCTGCCCACTGTATATTGAGTGGGGATTAGAGTTAATAATAAAGGACAGGGTAAAACACAAAGATGGGATGATTTGGAATATAAATGTGGTTACATAACTAAAGAGGGAAGAGGAAGAGTTCATGAAGATTTACAGAAATTCAAATTTTGCCTGGTGTCCTATATTTTTATTTGCTATATCTGATGATCTTACTTGTTCCAGTCAGCATTCTCCATAGCTATTATCTAAAAGATTCACAATGTAACTTAGAGGAAAGAAGATTTATTTTTTACAGTTTTGGGTTCAGTCCATGTGAGACTGAGGACGGGAGAGCTCAAGGCATGGTGGCAGGAGGCGAAGAGAGGGAGAGCACATGTGTGTGCTCTTCACATCATGGAGGCCAGAAGCAAGAGAGAGACAGCAGGGGGAGGAGGAAACATATATAATCCCCAAGGACACACACCCCCAGGAACCCACCCCCTCCAGTCCCTACTGGCCCAGGCCACCACCCAGATAAATCCATTAAGATGGATTTATCCACTGCTGTAATTACAACCCTCATGACTTACATCAACCTGAATATTAATAAATGCTCTCTTTTTGGGACATTTTATATCTAACTATAACACCACCAAAGGTAGGAATGACAAATATTTTAAGAGCTTCAATCTGAGGTTGTTTAGCTAGACTAGGTGTAATATATATTGTTTAGCTATACTAGCTAAAATATATTTTGAGTTTGAAATTAAGGACATGGAGTAATATAATAATGGTCTTTGTATTTAAGAAGGTATGTACAGTTGTACTCCATATCCACAGAGGGCAAAAGAAGAGAATGGACATCTCAAATGCTAGATGAAGGAACTAGATTAGCCATAAGGAAGAGCAGAGGAGGAATTCCAACAACTGGGTAATCAGTCTCTGATGCGGACTTTTTATTTATTTATTTATTTATTTATTTATTTATTTTTAGTACTAGGTATTGAACCCAAGGGAATTCTACCTGTGAGCTATACCCCTAGCCCTATTTTATTTTTTGTTTTGAAACAGTATCTTGCTAAGTTGCTGAGGTTGGTCTCAAACCTGCAATCCTCCTGTCTCAGCCTCCCAAGTACTGGGATTACAGGCATGTCCTACCACACTCAATGGATGCAGGCTTTTAAAAATAGAAACAGTGAGGTCCTCCACAGTTTAGTGAGACCCTGTTTCAAAATAAAAATACAATAGGGCTGGTGGTGTCGCTCAGAGGTAGTGTGCCCCAGGGTTCCATCCCCAGTACCACAAAAAAAAAAAACAAATAATTTTTCATTTACTTTGGTCAGTTTAGTATAGCCCTACCTCAATGCCCCTTGCAGATCTAGAATCCTGTTTCTCTTGACTCTGAACTGTAACTTACAGGAGTATCTTAGTCATTTCTCTAAGCCAGTTGGGTAACTATGCAAATTATAATGCTATGCTAACAGCTAGAAGAGCAGCCACTTTGGGAACATTTGCAAGAAAATGTAGCCCCCAAAGGAAAAAAACAGACTCTAAACTGCCAGTCCACAGGAGACCCTGAAGTGCATACTTTGATTCAACTGGGAACTTTTCCTTTAAGGAGGGAGAGATGCAGTTGACTTGAAAGCCCTGCTAATTCAGTCCTGTTGACTAATCGTCTTGGGTTAATTTTGGAAGTGCTGGAACTGTCTGAACTCTCATATGAAAGAATTGTAAATAGAAATCTGGAAAGGAGAAAGGAAGGACAGGTCAAGCCTCAGAATAATATTTCTAATAGTGATGATGGGAATTTTTCTGGCCTACAAAATCTTATGGAGGCTTCATTGTCCCTCTTTTGATCACATTTGACATGAAGGAAGAAATGCATCCCTCCTTTCCAAGGTCAAGTCTACCCTGCTTGGTGCTTTTGTATCTGTCCTTCTTAGGATTTTATTCTATTAATTTTCTTTTTTCTTTACCCCTTCTGTTACTCTTTCAGATGACTCTTACTCTGGCACTTTCCTTTGGCCTACATACATACCCAGTTCTCTGCCACAGCAAAAACACAGTCTTCCTTCTCTGCTCCCTTCCAAGCAAACATGACTGGTCCTTACCAATGTCCCATTTTCTTCTCCTTCCAGGCATATAAAACATTCACTTGTCACTCTCTTGAAGTTGGGTCGGCTCATGTGTCTAGTTTTGGCCAATGAATTTTGAGTGGCAGCAGCATGTCACTTGGTGGCAGAAGCTAAGAAGAGCAGGTGTGAAGTGTCCATGTGCTGCTTTTCCTTGCAGCAGCAGCTGGGGTGATCTCGTGTTCCATAAGGTACGGCAACAGATGATTCACATCTCTGTCAGCCTGAGTGTAACAGAAACCTCTCCCTTGGATTAGTATGATCACACAGTGTGAATGAGAAATCAGGTTTTGTTGTGATAAAGCCCTAAAATTTGGTGGTTGTTAGTGCCATATTGCCTAGCCAATCCCGATCCACACGATCCTCTCTCTCTTCCACTTTATTACCAAATTTCTTCATGTAATAGTCTAGACAGTGGTTCTCAGATGTACCTGCACGTAAGAACACCTGGGGTGTTAGAGAAGCCAGAATTCAAAAGAGGGATACCAGAGAATGAAATTGACCAAATTATGGGCATATATGAATGTGACACAATGAAGTCCACATTTATGTATAATTATAATGCACCAATAAAAAGCAAATCCCAAAAGTAAATAAAAGCAAAAATAAGCCAGATTTCTAGACCCCACTGAAGACCTGATGAATCTGAGTATAATTCTGGAGCCTGGAAACCCATATTTTTATGGGCTCTCCAGGTAACTCTAAAGCAGACAAACTGCAGTACTCCTCAGACATGTTTGCGGACAAATGGACAGCCACATGCTCTACTTCCTCACCTCCCATTTGCTCATCAGCATTCTGCAACCTGGCTTCTTCAGCCCCTAGCCCTTGCCATTAATCAAAGTGCTTTCTCATAAGCCACTTAAGACTTTCAGGACCTCCTAATCGCAAAACCATCTAGTCCTTGTCCAACTCAAATTCCCTGTAGCATTTTGCACTGTTATCTGCCACTTCTTTTCTTGAAATCCTCTCCTCCCTTAACCTTCACGACATGGCAGTACTGTCCTTTGCCTTTCAATTCTATGACAAATATGTTTTCTCATTTTCTTTTTCCTGTTTTCTTTCTTTTTTCACCATTGGTAGATGTGACCCTATGCTTTTAACTTTAGTCCTCTGCTCTTTTCCCCATCATATACTCTCTCCCTCAATTAATTTGCTAGGGCTATCATAACAACCACACACTGGGTGGCTTAAATAATACAAATTTATTGTCTCACACTACTGGAGGCTAGAAGTCTGAGATCAAGGTGTCAACAGGGTTGCCTCCTTCTGAGGCTGTGAGCCAGAATCTACTCTAGGCCTCTCTCGTTAGCCTGTAGATGGCCATCTTCTCCCTGCGTTACTGAGAGCATGGAATGTAATACTCATGTCTCTACCCTCCTTACTCTAATTAGAGTATTTTACACTCATGAAACATAGTTCAGTACGTTACTTGTGGAACTAATGTGTGTGGTGTTCTATGGTTTACACAATATATATCATTAGCCCTCAGATTCACCTTTAACATAGTACTGCATTTGGTAGGGGTCTACTCCCCAGCCCAAAGCATACAATTCTATTTTTGGCAGTGCTGGGGATCAAACCCATGGCCTCACACATCAGGCAAGTGCTCTGCCACTGAGCTAAACCCCAGCCCCCTAAACATACAATTCTTCATGGTTATCAAGCCTAGACTAAACTGACTGGGCCAGGGAATTGGGAGAGACAGTCATTCTGGAGCTTAAAAAGCATGTTCTCTGCCCAGTTAAACATGCTAGGCCATGCAGAGGAAGGTAGTGTTTATGGGATTACTTGAGGCATTAGCTTCAACCCCTTCCATGTTGTTCTCTCTGCTTGTTCTTTCATGTGTATCTGGCTTCCAGCCAGCACTTCCTTCCAGGGTGGTGACCTGTTTGATCAATCTTCTGACCCTCCTGGTTTCCTCACCAATATGAATTGCATTCTTTCACCAGCCTCAGAACTTTTCCAAACTTGGTTGCAAGATGCCATTTGGCATGGACCTCATGACTAGGATTGGATAGTTCTATCCCATTCCAGGAGGGATCATACAACTATGGGGCTGCTTTCACATCTTGTGCTCAGGTCTGATGGCAATAACTAAAACACATTTCCTGCTTGCTTGAGCATGAGCAACAGCTTGAAAATAGCCAGGTGTACCACCTCCCACCACCTATTCCTGAAATTCTGGCTACTGTTGAAGGGCTGTCCAGACCAAAGTTGATTGGTCTCAGCAAAATCTCCTCTGGTACCACAGAGGAATTTTGCATTGATTTACCCCCATTGTGTGTGGCATCCTTGTCACCTTCCAGCACACAGCTCCTCATTGGTACTCTTTCTAGACTGAAAAAGAGCTAGTATTAGCTGTTTTTCCCATTCTCAACTGTGAAAAGTCCAGTTGCACTTTTATGCTTCAGAAATGGGTGATAGGAAGGTTTAAAGTGTTCCAGGACACTAATCCAGACAAATGGAAGATGTGGTACCAAAGTAGTTACTCTGCTTCTCTGAGCAAAAACCACAGGGCCATGAGAAAAAAAATTACTTACTCATTGCACAGAAATCTAGGGCGCACCAACTCTACACTAAGTGTAGAGAATCCAGATCTGGCCTCCCTCAAGTAGCTCACAATATAGTAGTGAAGAGACAAAGACAACATTTTATTATAATCATTCACAATAGGCATTTTCTCATATTTGGGGGAGGGGTGCCCTGTTCACCTTTTTCTCATACAGTTCTGCCTTTTTTTCTTCTAAGAGAAAATGAGAGTTTTACATACAGAATTTTGCATACAGATTCAGTGGGCAGAAAATAAAAGATCCCCAGAGTAGTGGCTTGTTTATAGTCATTTCTATGCAGAAGTTATTTGGTCATAGAAAATAGTCCATCCACAGGAGAGTTTACTTCATTTTGTCTTTCTTTTGTCTTGTAGAAACCCTATTATGACTTAATATGAACTAAAAAATGTCCCACCTAAAAAAAGGGATCACTTTCATCCATTGTGAGTAAAGCCGAGGTCCAGGGGAGATCAGGGTGCTAGACAAACATAAGAGGCCAGACCCCATACATGGCCCAGGCTGGGAAGTAAGACAGGGTCAGGAACCCTTGAGCCAAATCTGAAAAACTGGGGGAATAGAAGAGGAGTAAGTCAGGCTGAAAGGGCAATGGCAGAGGAAGGTCTCATAGGAAGAGCAGACTGGGAGCAGTGGCCTGGAGTGAGGAATGGCAATGAATCATAGCACTAGACATTGTCAGGTCCCCAGTGAGCCTTCTTCACTTCCTTGGCAAGAAGAAACAAGAAAATATCTGCATATGCTCTACCTCTGGTGTTTGGGAGAGCTCTTCAGTGACTTGGGGAATGACACTTTTATCATGTTAAATTAAAGAATTCCCCTTTCTTCTCTAACTGGATAATAATATATCCCAAGTAGCCTGGGTACCAGTGACATTTGGGCTTCTTTAAGTTACTGCATATATTTTATAGGGTGGTGAAAGTCACTGGGTCTAATATGAACATAGAGAGGCCCTAGGCAACCATTAAGGCCCTTTTGTGAATGTGTCAAGTAACAAATATTCAATTGCCAAAGAAAACTGAAATACAATCTCTCAGCCTCGACCAAATGACAGGTGCAATCACTACAGGTATAGTGATGAAAAGGAAGGGCTCACAAATGAGAGTAAAGAAAATACTGACAGAGCCAGGTGCGGTGGCACATACCTTAATCCCAGTACTTGGGAGACTGAGACGGGAGGATTGAAGGTTTGAGGCAAGTTTCAACAACATAGTGAGACCCTCAGCAATCTAGAGAGACCCTGTTTCAAAATTTAAAAAAATATATAAAATAGGGCTGGGGGTATACCTCAGAGGTAGAATACCCCTGGGTTCAAAGCCCCAATACCGCAAGAGAGAGAGAGAGACAAAGAGACAGAGAGAGAGAGAAGAAAGAAGAAAGAAGAAAGAAAAAAAGATAGAAAGATGGAAACATACCAATTTGAGATGGACAGTGAGCTAGTTAACAGATGTCAGGATGGCCCTTTGAAGACAATAAACATAGTTATCCAGGGCTGAGATAGGTCCATTTTGCCTTTTCTAATTTCTGATTGCATTTCTTATAGCTCATGACCACATCAGTGCAATGTTTGCCTCCATCTTCACTGGACTTTCTCCTCTGTATCTGTGCTTTCTCTTCTGTCCTTTATAAAGACGATTGTTTTTGGGTTTAGGGACCAGCCGAATAATTTGGAATGATCTCATCATGAGATCCTTAAATGAATTATTTCTGCAAAGGCTCTTTTTACAAATAAGGTCACATTCACAGATTCTAAGGGTTGGGATATGAACATATATTATAGGCAGCCAATATTCAACCCACTACATAGTGTTTACAAGAGGGAGAGGTATCCTCTCGTTTTCTTTTCCTGATTATAAAGTTAATGCATCTTCATTACAGAAAAGTACAGAGAATATAGAAGGTCATGAAGAAAAATAAAGCCCATCTTAGGGGCTGGTGGTGTTGCCCAATGATAGAGTGCTTGCCTGGCATGTGAAAGAGCCTGGATTTCATCCCCAGCACTAAAAAAAAAAAAAGAAAATTATTTCCACAACCTAGAGTCATCCACTGTTAAAATTTTAAGAAATTATATTCCATGATTTTGTAAATGTATATACTTATATTTTGAAGCTCTTACTATATTTATTATATAATCCACGTTTCTCTCAATTATTGACATACTGTGAACACTATCCCATGTCATTAAATCTCTTTCTGTAACACATAATGTGCCATCATGTGCCTGCATCATAGTTTTTTTTTTT
>PVJS01064725.1:0-10156 GCA_004027185.1 Glis glis | reverse complement strand
CAGAGAGATGCAAATCAAAACTACCCTGAGATTTCACCTAACCACAATTAGAATGGCAATCATTAAAAACACAAACAACAACAAATGCTGGCGAGGATGTGGAGAAGTAGGAACTCTACTACACTGTTGGTGGAATTGCAAATTAGTGCAACCGCTTTGGAAAACAGTGTGGAGGATCCTCAGAAGAATGGGAATAAACTTACTCTTTCATTTTAGTCTCCTTGTTCCTTCTAGAATTGAAAAGAAGCACAACTTAGACTTGATGCAAAGGGGAAAAAATGAGTTAATCTGTAGCTGGTTCTGTATGGTTCCTGGGTTGTAATCTAGGGCTCTAGATCACTGTTCCCCAAAGAATCTTTTCCAATAAAGCACTTAGATTTGTTACTTAAAGAAGATTTGGAAATGTTTCACCTTCCCTGGTTAGGCAGAGAAGAGGGAATAAACATGCTTGGACTCACTACAAGCTTCAGGGTATGTAAGTACAGACTAGTACAGCACACTCAGAAAACTTGCTCCTGGAAAATGTAAGCACATCCTCCAAACAGAACACACCCTCCATTGAGTCCACTTAGCTCCTGGGTGGTCTGGCACTAGAATCCTCATGATGTTAGTTCAGGGTGTTTTTTCATAATATCCTGAACTCAAAGAAATCAAAGGTTCACTCATTATATCATTCCATTGTTAGCACTGAATAGTGCTGCATCAGTTATGATTGTCATAGATATTTTATTAGGAAAACAAGAAACACATTTATGCCTATACTTTCAATTTGTCTTCTCTAACCAGTCATAATACCCATTCCCCAATTGTATCTTGGTTTTTAATAAATTAAGTAACATCCTATTTCCCCCTTTGCCTCTAGAACAATACTTACCTCCATCAAATGTTTTGTGCGTGTCCAAAAATATTTTTATCCCTCCAATTATAACATATATTATCTCTATTTCCTTCTTAATTTTAAGGAGTTTTGATAAAGTTTTTATGTATGTAGTTTATTTGCTCCTTCTCACCCCTTTGTATCACATTGTAGATTTACTCCAAGAGGCATTGATCTAATCCACTTAAAAACCAAATATGTGTTAGCTGATTCCTCCTATCTTGTCTTTTCCTAAGGCAATCTCTCATTCTTGCTACGGAATTCCATTTTTGTATGACCTGGTGATTTACCAACTTTGGTTCGCTAAATTCTTAGAAGATCCAAGGTAAAGTGTCAAAGTGTATATGGTGGAGAAAGGACCAAGAGGGCAAGTGTGTGAGATCTCCTCCCTCCTCACACACCATAAAAGATCATCTTGGTCTGTTGGAATTTTAAATATTATTTATTTTGAAGAAATTAATTCCATGCCCCCAAAAGATGAAACTTGCCAGAGTTAACGAAGCTCTGGACATCATGAGACAAGGATCAGCAGAGGCAGTCTTAGCACAGCTGCTACTCTTCAGGAAATGTGGGTTTACAAGGCACCTCAACATTTATTTATGCTTCCACGAATTCTCCGAATGTGGCTTCAGAACTCAGGATAATGGGAGAGCTCACCCCATATGTCTGTCTGGGATCTCTCTTTTTTGTAAATATAATTTGACCATTGTCTTTAAAGTGGACCATGCTCCTTGGTATTTCATTATAGTTGACAGAAACAGTAGTCTACAGTGACATAATTTACACTTTTTATTTCCTCTTCTTTGTTTTTGATTATATTGTTCATTAAGTCTCACATTCTCCAGTGGGAATCTCCCTCTCCTTCCTTCACTGCAGGAACTGTCCTATCAAAGTCCTGTTCATCCCTCCTGACTTAATTAAAACTCAGTCTCTTTTATGAAGCCTCTTCCATACCATCAGTCAGAAATAATTGTAGTTTCTTCCTCACTGCAGGCATTGTGCTTCAATGTGGAGCTAAAGCCGTGTTGCTTCCGTTTATAGATGCTTCATACTGCTTGCTCCTGGTCTTGTATTTTAGCAATCCCCTCTACTCCCACCCCTTACTCCTGCACATACTAGCTTCTTGGACTCAGCAAATATTTAATTGATTACAGTTTGGGATTTGTTAGAACGGAAGATGAAAAGTCAAGAATCTTAATTTTAGGCATCATGAACCAGACCAGGCTAACCTAAAATAAAATAAAAGGAATATATTAAAGACTATTTAGGTTGGGTGCTTAGAAGCCATGCCACCAGGAACAATGTCTAAAGTGACAGAAAACTGGTCCCATAATGATCCCTATGTGGCTACCAGAGGGCACAGACACAGCTCATGTACGATGAAACTATGTGGCTGCTGGAACTGGAAAAGGCTGGTAGAGTCACAGCCGTGGTCTCTTCTGGAAAGTGATCCACTTCCAGTTGCTGCTCTACTCTGGCCACAGTGGACTGCTCACCAGTACTGCTTCTTTGCATTAAATACCTTTGAGTCAGTCAGGCATGGTAGCATGCACCTGTAATACCAGTACTTGGGAGGTTAAGACAGGAGGATCACAGGTTCGAGACCAGTCTCAGTAACCTAGTGAGACCCTCAGCAACCTAGTAAGACCCTGTTTCAAAATAAAAGAATAAAATAGGACTGGGGGTGTATCTGGAGGTAGGATGCCCCTATCTTCAATCCCCAGTACCACACACATGCAAAAAAAAAATACCTGTGAGTCAAATAATTAAAATTTTCTGAGTCTACATCTTTTCAGAAATTGTTTTTTAGTTACAAGGGAAGCTGGGAAAGTAAGTTTTTTTGCTGTATTGGAAGTCGGTATCTACCCCAACAAAGACCAGAGAATAACATAGGAATGCACTTTAGAGCTGGGTATACAAAGTAAATGTTATTATAGGTATTTTTCTTCATTTTACATTTTAGAATTTATAGTGATTGTACTATCCAAATCCTCACATTCTCAATTCTAAGGGAAACAAATCTCTTTAATTCCTATTTGCCTTAATGCATATGATTTGGTTACTTTTAGTCCTCTAAGGCTTCTTATAAAACAGTATTCACTCTCAAGTGCAATCCATTTTCTGTATAAAATAGCAGTGTCCTAGCCCAGCACAGTGGTGCACATCTGTAATGCCAGTACTTGGGAGGCTAAGACAGGAGGATCACAGGTTTGAGGCCAGCTTCAGCAAGTTAGCAAGACTCTGTTTCAAAATAAAAAGTAGCAAATGGCTGAGGTGTAGCTAGGATGTCCCTGGGTTCAATCCTCAGTACCAAATAAATAAATAAGTAAATAAATAAATAAGTGTTCTGCACATAATTTATTTTAAGCTACTTCTTTAGACATATCTATAGAATTTCTTTGCTTAGTCTCTGTTCTCATCACAATTGCTTACTGTCAACTGTAATCCATGGTATAGGCATCACTTTATCCTTACTACAAATCCCTTCCCTATACTTATTCTCTAGCTCAAACTCTAAATCCACCTGCTACTATTCCTGTAACTGTTGGCATGTCCTGATGTATCTCTATCAGGACAGAGCCCTGCCTCCATCCACTGTTTTGTTACTGACAATGAGCAACAGCAGCCTGTATTCTTTCATGTTATCTTTTACATAGAAGAAATTGTAATTATTTTGCAATAGCATAAGCTCCAAACTAAATCCATGATCTCCCATTGTCCAACGTTTTTCTGGAAGCCTACATAGAACATTCTTCGACCCACAGATACAGTCCTTGGTTCAATTCTATAACATAATTATCAAGGTACCTATATAATCCTAAACTGGATAATTTCTGTCATTACTTTACAAAGTGGAGAGGGTTCATTATAATATATCTTTTAAAAATACAGTACAGGGGAGAGGCAGAGAAAGATCACATGTTTAAGTGGATGATGCTTCCTGGGTTATTAAACTGGTGTAGGAATTATCTAAGATTGAAAATAAAAAGAAAAGGTGAGTTTGCCTGAAGGACTAGCATGCACAAAAGGGTCAAGAGTTTGTAGCAGCCTTAAACCACACAAGAATTTTAAGCAGTTGATTTAGCAAGTGTGGTGTGCTGGACAAGTTATGTAGGAACCAAAGCAAACATGTTCTTGTATGCCTGCCAAAGATATTTAGCAGTAATTTAGCTTTAGCTTTAATCCTGCAGGTGACAGAAAGATGCTGGGGAATTTTTAATGGCGAAATGACATGATCAGACTTATATTTTGCATTTACTAGGGAAATAACTCTTGGCACCGTGTGAAGGAAAGGATGGAGGAGGATCAGACTGGAAGTAAGAAGAGCATTGAAGAGGAAGCTATTGCAGTAGAAAGGCAAAAGATAATAAGAGCTTAGGAACTAACTGAAGATAGGTAATGAGGAATGGATGTTGACTGAATTCTCAAGTTTTTTTACTGGGATCCTATGTGCCCCCAATCAAGACAGGAAGCAAGAGAAAAAAGCTCAATGATAAGTGAAGAAAATATAACTTCCAGTGAGATATTTTACTGCAAAACCTAGTAGGGAGCAGGTTCTATAGGTAAGGAATATTATAGAAAACCATAAAGTAGGACCAAATATTTGATAGTTATTGCCATACAGGAATTAGGAATTCAGGTTTCCTAAGGGAGAAGGTATAGACCAAAAAGAAATCTGATTTCAGAAACATGGAAATTTGAATAGCAGACAGAAGATTCCCAGCAAATAAATCAGACATGTAAGAAGAGAACCAAAAGAAAATATAGAAACCAAAGGCAAAAAAGAAATAATTTAAAAATGAAATGTCATAATGAGGTCAAGTCCTTCAGATTTTTCCATGAGATTATTTATTATCTCTGTCAATGCTGCTTCAGTAATATTATATGAATGGATGAAGCAGGCCAAGCATTTTTTCCAAAATGACTAGAAAAATAGTGTATTGGAGAAATGCATGAAAGCTGAAAGGAAGGATTCTGTATAAAATAAAAATTTGAAAGGAAAATAGATAAGCCAAGATCTAGAGATAAGATGAAGAGAACAGATGGGATTTTAGCCTCAAGAAAGATGTGGGTAACCTCCTCTTTGGAAATTTGAGAGATGATAAAAAAGATTCTTGTGAATGGAGGAAATATTATAATTATAGAATATTGAGTCTTTTGGTCCCCAATGGTTTCACATTTCTATGTTAGGAGAAATACAAAGTGGATAACTCATGAATTGAATGGGACTTTAGGGATGTAGCATAGATTTGTAATATTTAAGAGGAGAAAGTAAGAGGAAATTTACCAAGAAGAGTACAGAAAACACTATTGTATTTTGTCCCTATTTATGTAATTTCCCCATATCTATGCAATACAGAAGTTTAATTAAATAACTTAGTACTCTCTTATCATTTTCTGTCTTAATTTATTCTTCTCGCATTTTTCTCTTTCTTCTTGATACTGCCCCCAAATTTTGGGGGTTTCCTGTTTTCCCTCTTCTTCAAAATTCCTTGACAACTGACATTCACCAAGGCCTTGAGTGGGGTCAAAGGGAAGCATTCGGCCTGAGAACAGTCAGATTACAGCTGTACACTTCCTGTTTTGTTACTACAGAATTATTTTCTTCCACTATTATATCTGCATGGCTTTTTCCTACATTGATCATCCAGTGCTTTGCTTTTTTCTTCTCCTTTTTCTATAATTCTGAAATATTGCTTCAAAGCCCATAGTATTCCAACCTGTACATCCACCTTGTCCCTCACACCTGGCAGCCATAATGGATTTTCACTGACTTCAAACAGAGGCATAAGAGACATAGCATGCAGATCCTGAGAGCAATGTCCCCAGACTGGCTTCCTTCATGGTGGAATAAAGGCATACAGAAGTTCTGAACCTCGCCTCTAATTATCATGCCACCTGGAGAAACACTTTCCTTCTCAAATGATCCAATAACAGTTATGAACTTCAATCTGACTATACCAATCTGTACAAAGTGCTCTAGTCTAGAAACTGGGCTTTTCACCCTGCTTGGCTTCAGTCTGAGTTATTGCATATCACATGGAAGGTTGGAGATAAGATTTTACTAATTGGTTCAGACCAATTAGGATCCACTTAGAGCTGAATATGAGATCAATTATAGGTCAACCAAATGGATTCTTTATAACGGGGATGGAATAGGATGAACACTAGGAAATCAATAAGATGCCTACTGCCATAGGCTCAGTGGTATTCAGGTTCAGTGTGTCTGCAGTGAAGAATTCCCTTTGCAGTCCAGCTTCATGAGAGTGTGATCTATATAGCCACACATACACACATTACCTAATGCATGGTAGATTATAGATGCAAGATATAAAAATAATTACAATTAAGCCCAGCATGTGACACATGCCTGCAATCCCAGTACTTGGGAGGCTGAGACAGGAGGATTACAGATTTGAGACAAGTCTCAGCAAGTTAGTGAGACCCTGTTTCAAAATAAAAATAAAATAGGGCTGAGGGTCTAGCTCAGAGGTGGAATGCCCCTGGGTTCAGTCTCCAGTACAAAAAATTTTTTTCAATTTATTACCACATTTTTGTCTTTTTTCCACATCTTAATCACATGTGAATAGAAATACTCTATTCCTTTCTTTATTGCTAGAACTGAGCATAATGAGTATTTATAAAGCTAAAAAGTGACCCTCACATTGTCAGGGTAAAAGATTACTTTGTTTTCTCTCCTCATCATCCAATGGAGATGAGTTTGACCTCCAATTTACATTAAAGAATCTGAATTTGTGATCCAGCAATTAACTTCTTTAAGAATAGATGGAAGTGATAATAGTAATAATTGCTATACCTTGTTGGCATGCTCTGTAGCCTGGACCCCTTCTGGTTTTGTTTATTGATGCTTATTTGCTTTTACTACTGTTCTGTTTGTTAAGAACACAATAACAATGTTTTAGAAATTCATTATGCATTCTAAATATTTACATTTATCAAACTGAAACTTTGTAGTGCATAAACAGTACAGAATGGGGCACATAATCTTATTTAGATTTATCAAAATTTTAAATTCAAGAAGCAAGAAAGCCATCAAGCAAGGGGATTCAAAGATTAAAGCATAATCCCTAAGGCCACACCCCCAAGGACCCACCTTCTCTAGCCATACCCTACAGGCCTAGGTTACCACCCAGTAAATCCATTAAAATGGATTTAATTACTGATGAGATTACAACCCTATTATTTAATTACATCAGCTCTGACCACTAATACATGAGCTCTTCAGGGGACATTCAATATCTAACCATAATAATAGTCATGCAGTGCCATATGTGATAGTCATCAGTAGATATCCACATTCTTTTAATATTTCTCCTTAAATATTTTGGTTTTGACATTTATAACTGTCTAGTACTATTACATTTAATAAGAAAAAGAATAATAAACACAGAAATGAGAACTTAATATTCCTTAAAATACAAAAATTAATATCATAAATAGAATATGCATATATCCTTTAAATTACCAACAATTATTTTTAAAAATAGAGTTTAAGTGACAGATTTCAGAATGTCCTGGCTTTTTCATTGGACTCTTTCTATTGTTCTTTCATAAGATCAAGCATGTAGCACAGGGTCTGTTCTAAAATTGGCCAGTGGTGTTTTCTTTTTTTTTCATGAATAAATGAATCCCTAAGGTAAATAACATAAGTAACATGAGTCACTATTTTATTTATACCAAGATAGTTATTATGCTTTTTAAATGTATGCTTTCCATTTCTTATTTGTCTGAAAGGGGACCTCTGACTCTTTACTGGAATATCTATATACTGGAGTAAGGAAATCATCCAGGCATTTCATAGACTATTGGACACTGGCCTGGATGTAATTTATTTACTGAAACCTATACTTAATGGAGGCCACATTGGAAGGGCGACATATAGGGGCCAATTAAAAAGGCTGAAGTGCCAGGCATGGTGGCACACATCTGTATTCCCAGTACTTGGGAGGCAGAAACAGGAGTATTGCAGAGGCCAGCCTTAGCACTTAGCAAGACCCTCAGCAACTTAACGAGACCCTGTTTCAAAATAAAAAATAAAAAGATCTAGGAGTATAGCTTGGAGATAGAATGCCCCTGGGCTCAACCCCAGTACAAAAATAAAATAAATACATGTAAATAAATAAAATGACTGGAGTACTGATGACCTCCGGATTCACTTAGGACCACTGTCTTCATTTTCCTGGTCATTGAATGGTGATAGGGAGTGTCATGCTTGGATTGAGGAATGTAAGCTATCATAATAGTGGAGGCCAGATGGAAATCCATAGTTCTCCCCCTTCATTCACCCAAATTATTAAATTTTTAAAAATTTACATCTCAGGGTGGCTTTGAGAAAAAATTGTGTCATCCTTGAAGATCTGAAAGTTCCAGTGGCTATCATCATGTATTAATTTAATATGGATATATCCTCATGAATGTCTATAGTCTACTCAAAGCCCAACATGTACACCCTGAGCATAGATGTTATACTGGTCATGTAACCCTTGCAAGAGCCAATAAATAAAGCCTCAGACATATGGCAAGTGGTCATTTATTTGGCAAACACTTTATTTTCTACATCAATTAAGAAAGCACAACTCTGTTGTGTGTATAGTATGCTCACATTCATGTGAAACAAATAACAATATTCATTTACACTTCTGTCCTGGGAGTAGGTTAACTCTCTCAACCTCGTTATAATGTAGATGAAAGAGATAGAAGCCATCCGGATATTCTGCAGAACCTTGCATTGATTCATTATATTGATGACATTTTTCTGTTTAATCACAATGAGCAGTAGTTGACTCAGAGGGGAGGAGCTTTGGTAAGACATACATGCTCCAGAGCAGTGAGACAAACCCTGTGAAGAATCAAGGAAATGGCAGTTCAGGGAAGTGTTAAAGGGGCCAGTGGTCAGGGGCAGGCTGACACAACTCCTATAGTGTAAAAGATAAATCTGTATCTTGATCTCTTATGACAGAGAATGAAACATGATGCATGGAAGGGCTTTTTGGTTTCAGAGACAACAGATTTGACCTCTAGGTCTAGTTCCCCAGCTGACATACCATGCTTCATGAAAGGCTGCCAGATCTAAATAGAGCCAAGAGCAATAAAGAGGTGTACGTCAAGTTCAGGCAACTGCCTTGTGGGCCATAAGATCCAGCACATTTGTGTTCGAAGAGTAAGTGGTTGAAAGATGCAGTGTGGCCTTATGACAAGTCCCAATGGGAGAATCCTAGCACGGGTCCCTGGAGCTCCAGACCTTGATCATGTCCTCAGCAGAGAATGACACTGCTCTTGAGAAACCGGTCATGGGAAGTTACTGGGCCCTGGAAACTATAAAACCACTGACCATGGAACATCAAGTGGCCATGCCTATGAAACTGTTCCTGGTAGGCTGAGGTCTGATGGAACTGCCAGGCATAATGACAGAAGGGCCCTGCAGCTGTGCATTGTCAGAAGAAGACGGAATTGAGCTCAAGTAGGAGGCCTAGCAAGCTGCTTGATCAGGTAGCCCAGATGCCCATATCACCCACCAGAGTTGCCTCAGTGACCGTCCTTCAGTTTCAATTGCATCTATGACCATAAGAGTGCCATATACAATCAGATGAAAAAGAAGAAAAAAGTCTACACTATTTTTTTCTTTCTTATGGAGGGGTCAGCATGGTACATGGTACAGGCCAAAATGAAATAGGGAAGGCATCACAAGCTCAACAGAAGGAAAAGGACTGCAAGATCAGAGATAAGGATGTCTAGGGTGAAGGCATCTGAATGGATACCTTTGACGGAGCATGCAGTGTGAGTGTTTTTGTTATCACATGTTAATGTCCATCAGAAAACATCCAACCTAGAGGAGGCACCAAAAAACTCAGCAGACCAAATGATTCGGCCAGCCTTCATCAACAAACCCAAAACTGGCCCAATGGTCACGAGAAAATAATATCCATGGTGGCTGATATGGAATCTGTGTATTGGCCCAGTGGACTCTCATTTATTAAGACTAGAGGCTACTCTGGTTGTCCAACCCCCCAGCCACAGGGATTAATGCTGAAAAGCTGAGAATTTGGTATGGCACTATTTGTCAAGAAGACCACAGAGAACTCTCAGTGGTGCAAGGGAAGGAGTACAAGGGAAGGGGAAGGGCAAGAAAGAAGTGAATCTATGGAATTACTATCATGTAAAATGTGTACATATGAGATTATACCAACATCATTCTCAGTGCTACATGTGGGGGGGAGGGGGGAGGGAAGGGACACTAAGAGCTGTGTGCATGTATGT
>PVJS01064724.1:0-10156 GCA_004027185.1 Glis glis | reverse complement strand
CTCAATCCCTCCCAGTGGCCACACCCCCTCAATCCCTCCCAGTGGCCACACCCCCTCAATCCCTCCCAGTAGCCACGCCCCCTCAATCCCTCCCAGTAGCCACGCCCCCTCAATCCCTCCCTTCCAAAGATGCTGCATGCCAGAGAGAGAGCTACACAACTACACCTGTTCTCATCTTTTCCCCTCCTTTCTTCCTTATCTATAGACCATGCCCTCAACGTGGAAAAAAACAAATCCTTCAATTATTCAGGCTTCCTACTCTTTAAACAATATTATGATTTGTAGGATTTTTAGTATAAACCTTCTTTGTTGTTCATTGACCCATTTGCATAAATGTATATGTACATAAACAGTTTTTTTCCTCTCTATGAATATATAGGTAAATAGATTTCTAAAATTTCATTTCAAGATTAAAAGATAATGACTAAAGTTTACAGTATAAGAACCACAAAATAAGCAGAGATAGAATTAAACTAATATAACCATTAAAATTGGAGACAGAAGTGGAGTGTGGTTGTGGTGGCACATACCTATAATCTCAGTACTAGGGTGGCTGAGCCAGGAGGATTGCAGGTTCGAAGCCAGCCTCTGCAATTTAGCAATGCCCTTAGTAAGACTCTGTTTCCAAATAAAAAATAAAAAGGGCTGGGGGTGTAGCTCAGAGGTAGAATGCCCCTGGGTTCAATCCCCAGCACATATACACAAAAAATTTGGAGAGAAAATAGTAGAGGGAAGAAAGGAGGATATAAGCTAGCAAAATTGCCCTCTATTGTTAAATGATGTCTAAAGCAGATGAATAAATATTGATATAGTATTCCTATCAGAATGGCAAATTTTATGCAGATAGAAAATTTAAATAGACAAACAATATTAAGCATTGTTGAGGACTTGGAGCAACTGGAATTATCCCACACTGCTGGTGGGGGTGTGTATTGGTACAACCACTGTGGAAAACTGTCTGGCACTATCTACTAAAACTGATCCTGTGAGCGCTCTGTGTTCCAGCCAGTCCACTACAGGGTGTATGCCCAACAGAAATGCATGCACATGATTGAGAAAAGACTGCAAGAATGTTCATAGCAGCACTATTTATAAAAGTCCCAAGCTAGGAACTATGCAACAGTCCATCAAGAGCAAAATAAATAAATGATGGTATGTTGAAACAGTGGAATGCTATACGGTGATGAAAATGACTGGACTATGATTGCATGCAAAGCCTTGGGTGGTAGAACAACAATACTGAGCAAAAGGAGACAGATACAAAAGAATACATATCATAAAATTCCATTGTATAAAGTTGAAATCAGACAAAAATAAGCTAAACTGTTAGAAGTCAGGAAGGTGGCTCCCATGGAAGGAGGACCTTCAGGGCTGCTGGGATGCCTGTCATGTGCCATTTCTTGATCTGGGTGGTGGCAACAAGGGTGTATTTATTTTGGGAAATTTATGGAAGTGCATGGTTGTAAATTGTGCATTTTGTATGCTTTTATTAGTGGCTTATAGTCTCACATCATAATGTAAATCATGGTGACAGTGACATACATGCACACAGTACTTGGTGGGTCCCCCTGGCTCCCTCCCCATCTCCCCCCTTCCCCATACAGAGTACTGTGGTTGACATTGGTATTTTCACATATGTACACAGAGCCGATGGTAGTAATTCCTTCAATGAACCTTGCTCTTCCCCCTCCCCTTCCCATAGACCACCTCCCTGGCTCCACTGAGGCATTTTTTTAATATGTGCTTCACCTCAATAAAAAGTTTATCAGGAAAGAGGATGGAAGGAAGGAAGGAAAGGCCTATCGAAATATGTTTCCTGATGTTAGTGTCATTTTACATAAACTGCTCATTGTATTTTTTATATAACCATGCATATATTATATCATCATGCATATGTTCTTATACAACCATGGCATTTAAAATGCCAAAATAATTCTGCGTATTGCCTCTTAAGATAGATATTGTTATCTGCCTCTTCAGAAGAGGAAACAGACCGAGTGCAGTTACCTGACTTGTCTACGTCCTTCCAGCAAATGTTTACCCCAAGGTTTTTGCCTCCAATCCCATGCTTTCTTTTACTTATATTGTAGCCATATTTATATACCTTCATATATGAGATTTTTATGTAGTAAATGTAACTTATATAAAATTATTTAATATGTGAATATATAACATACTTATATATGAACAATGTAATATAATGCATCATATTATTAAATATGAAATATGTATTATGGAAAAATAAGTCACTCAAATCAAAAGGTAGATATTCTAAGCAGCATGTACCAACTTCACTTCTCCCTACAATTTAGAAGCATCTGGGGGAAACTTAGAAATATTGGAGAAACCTCTTTTGAGATGGGAGGAAAAGAGCCATTTGGAAAACTGCCACAAAGAACTCCATCACTAGATCTCAGTGAGCTGAGCCAAAGCTTTTACAGAAAAAAGAAAGCCATTTAACTGACTTCCACCCAACTGACACGAAGAACAGATCGCTCTCCTTCCTAATACTCATTCTCTCTCCTTCCCAATACTCTCCTTCCTAATACTCTCTCTCCTTCCTAATACTGTCTCTCTCCTTCCTAATACTCTCTCTCTCCTTCCTAATACTCTCTCTCTCCTTCCTAATACTCTCTCTCTCCTTCCTAATACTCTCTCTCTCTCCTTCCTAATACTCTCTCTCTCCTTCCTAATACTTTCTCCTTCCTAATACTCTCTCTCCTTCCTAATACAATCTCTCCTTCCTAATACTCTAATCAGCTGTTCTCTGCTATATCCACACCTTTCCCATCCTTCAAGTTGAGTTACACATTTTCCAGGGGTCTACTGTGTTTCTCCCCAAGATGATTTATATTAGTTGTATTTGTTAGAATTATTCAATTTAATTAGATATTATGAAAAATAATGCAAGGTGAAAACAACTGCTATCATTTATATGAAAACCAAGTTTGGGAGAGAAAAAAGCATCACCCCCCAATTTTTTAAAAAATATACTGGTATTAATATATTGTGGACAAGGCAATTGTAAAGAGAAGAAGGAGGGGGAGAAGTAGGAAGAAGAGAAAGTAGGAAAAATATAAAAGTTGATTTCCTCAGAGTCCTCTGCAGCTATCATTAAGATATCTATTTTAAAAATACAAAACTGGAAATTATAGAGCCTACATAATAGGTAGGATTTAAGCAAAAAGATAAATCAAAGGTTTCATTATTAGTAACATGCTCAAAGAAAAGACTATCATTACATCAGAAAATAGTAAATAAATACAACGTGTTTTAAGCTTAACCAACTTTTCAAGCAGTAGAGAGAGGACTTAGCTATTCCAGGAGAAACTGGTCTTGCTGCCAAAGGCATTGGATGCTACCCCTCCAGCTCCAGAAAAGCTATGTTTTCCTCAAACCATTTTTTAGACATCATAATATCTGTTCAGGTATCTATGATGAATACCTTTGCAATTCTTTACTTTCACTTTGAAAAAAATGCAACTCCTTCTATGATAACTAATCTTTTAAATTGTATCACTCATTACCACCTGTCTATGGTCAGAATTTCTTAGATGTGTAGTAAGGACTGCAGGAGATTGATAGAGAAGGATGCACAACACAGGTGTGGCAAGAAGGGTGCAGAATCCAGAGCCTGGGGTTGTGGAAGTAAACTACTGTTCCTCCCTACCCCTGAGTTGTGACACTAGAACACAAGGCAATCATTTGTCCTGAAGTCCAATTACTTTGGCTGTGCAGTATAAGCGGGAGGAAAACATCAAAGGTCATCGTAAAAACCAGCACACAGTCTTGGAGGCATTAGGGAAGTCATTATTTTTTCTTCTCTTTTTTGTTTTTAAGGAAGTATGAAGTTCTCAAAGCAACACACAGGTCAAGGAAAATAGGCAGTAATATCTGAAATGGTTAAGGACAGTGCCCAGACACATTTAGCTTCCTAAATGTAACTGCATTCAGTGATCTTGTGAAATGAAAAATTTAAATTGTCCACTTGTACACAGACTTTGGACAGAAGAACAAATGGTAATGTCAGTCGACTCACTGTGAAACAAATGAAAAGGGAACATAGGAGTTTCCATGCATTCATGTTAAGTGAAATAAGCCAGACTCGGAAAGTCAAGAATTAAATGTTTGCTCTCATATGTGGAAGCTAGAGGGGAGAAAGAACAGCATGAAAATAGAAGACAGAAGAGTAAGGCAGAGGAAGGGGGTATGGAGAGGAAGGAGGGAGAGGAAGGCAGGGAGAGGGACTGGGGAATAAAATCGATCAAATTATGTTATGTTGCCAGGCATGGTATCACACACCTGTAATCCCATTACTTGGGAGGCTGAGAAAGAAGGATCTCGGGTTCAGAGCCACCCTCAGCAAATTAGTGAGGGCCTCAGCAATTTAGCAAGACCCAGTTTCCAAATAAAAAAATAAAATAGGCCTGGGGGTATAGCTCAGCAGTAGAATGCCAGTAAGTTTGATCCCCAGTACCAAAAAATAAAAGAATTTTAAAAAATGATGTTATGCCAATGTAAAAATATGCCACAATGACATCTACTATTCTGTATAGTTATTATGCACCAATAAAAAGTTAAAATAAAAAATAAGTTACCATGCAACACTCCCATATTTCTTAGAGTCACAATTTCTATTCACTCTGGGAAAAAAAATTAAGTGCAATTGAATCTGAGCATATTAATTAGAATCCCATTAAGCATTTTTCATTGCTCAAAACAGAAGAAATTTGTGCATTTTCCCCTCTGAAGTACAAAGGTGAATGAAGCGAAAGCAATTAGTTAAACAAGAAGTAGCAGCTTAGTTACCTTTTCATCTTTGATGTACTTTCCAAATTCATTTCCTCCAACTTTTGCACAATTATTATCGGAGTCTAAAAGAGTCTGAAAGCAGAAGCTCATGAACTAACTAAAATACCAGAGTGTTTCACGTGTCTCCTTTGACTTCCACAAAGGAACAAAGCCAACAACATGCTAAGAACTGAGACAAGCTATTATCATTCACGTGTTGTATTTCATTGAAATGATCTGTCTAATGAATGGAATCTTGGGACATTCAGTAGCGATTCTGATGCCTACTATGACCCTTGGGGTTAAATAATGGTTTATATTAAGTTGGGCTGAAATGTAATACATTGTACCAGATTATGTAGAGTTCTGCCAATTATTGAATTGCAAAGAAAGCTCATCTGATGTCCTGGAATGTGTGATCCACACTATGATAGTAAAGAAGGTCAGCCACTTTTTTTTTTGTCCAAGTTTGTGACAGGGAAACAAAACTTATCAGAGTGTTGAACACAGGATAAAATGTGAAGCCAAGTGGTTAAAACAGAAATGTCTCAGCCGGGCGTGGTGGCGCACGCTTGTAATCCCAGTACTTTGGGAAGCAGAGACCGGAGGATCCGGGTTCGCGGCCAGCCTCAGCTCTCTCTCTCTCTCTCTCTCTCTCTCTCCCTGTCTCTCCCTCCCTCTCTCTCTCTCTCTCTCTCTCTCTCTCTCTCTCTACTTAGTGAGGCCCTCCGCAACTTTGTGAGACCCGGTTTCAAAAAAAAATAAAAAAAAAAAATAGGGCCGGGGGCGTAGCGTGGAGGTAGAACGCCCCTACGTTCAATCCCCTGTACCACAAAAAAAAAAAGAAAGAAATGTCTCCCAAATGAGCAACGTGAATGGGAAAGCCATAGTCCTCCTAAACTTTTCCTTTCTAGAAGTTTCTTCTACCTAAAGGTGGTGGGGTGGGGGCAACAGTTCCCAAACCTGTGGAAGGCTATGGACTCTCACCCAGAGGAAAAGCATAGCTCTGCACACTTCTAGACTCTTGCATATGATTTTAGAATCTCCAAGAGTCAGGTGAAGGAACTTGCTGTAAGTGATTGTGTGAGACACTGTGCACAATTGAATCATCTCTGGAGAATGATGAAGATATTTGTCCATACCCTGAGAGATAACTCTTGGCTTTACACCATGTCCTTTGGAACAGGGGCAGCAATTGTAGCTTTCTGCTACAATTTTTGTACCAGTTGGCTGTGTGGAACTCCTCCAGCTCGGCAGCATTAAGATTCACCATAGAGGCCTACAGTGTTGCTGAGACAGGCATTAAAAGGAGGCTCAGGAGAGCGTGGGACTTTTCTACATTGCATTTTTACACTAAGCCAAGTGGACCAAGAACAGGTATTGCATTCTTCTTCATTTCCTCAGGAGCCTTTATCTTCATATCTGCATCCTCTGATGGCATGAGAAAATTTTATTATTCTTTTTTAATTGATGTACAAGGAGCCCAGTCTAAGTCTTAGCCTTAAAACATTCTAAATTCTCCTTAAATGTCAGCAGGATGACCAGACCAGGCATCCAGATATTTGGCTCAATGAATATTTATGTAAGAACAGAATCTGATCCTAATTTCAGACTCCTGTTTTCACTCTTCCTTTTCATCCTTTGATATTTCACCATTTCTCTTCCTTTACATCATTTGGTCTTATTCATCATTTTTGGAATGAAATAAATGAAAATTTCAAAATATTCTGAATCTTTATTTTATGCATCAGCTTATTTAAAAAAAAGATGGGTGCACAGTGTGTCATGTAATTCTATTTGCCAAACTAGCTATCAAATATTTACCTACTCTTTCTCAGTAGCATCTGCCTTCCATCAAATTCTTATTAATTTGACAGAGTAAATTATTATCTCTAAGTGTGGAAGCACCTCTGAGACTTCCCCTGTTTACAAAGGACTTTGTACTAAGTGTGGTGGTGCATTTTTCAGTGATGTAATGAGAATATAAACCAGACACGGTGTTTATTACCTTGGAAAGAAAAAGAAAATTATTTAAGCCTCCCAGTCTATTTCTCTCTATTTTAGTTTATTAAACGCGTGTGTGCGCATGCGCGCGCGCGCGCGTGTGTGTGTGTGTGTGTGTGTGTGTGTGTGTAAGAGAGAGAAAGAGATTGGAGAAAACTTTCTTTTCCATTTGTAATATTTGTAAATAGCCCCAAAACTTGAATCCTTGGATTTCTTAAAAAATTATAAAATCTTCTTTTATAAAGCCAATAATTTCCTTCACTATTTTCCACATCTATTTAATTTGCTTTACTCCAGGATGCCTCCTGGCTCGACAAGTCCATAGCTGAACCCTTATATAGAATTCTGAGAGTAAGAACAATGATATTAATAAAAGAGAGATACTTTGCTGTTGGAAAGGATTATATTAAAGTGGGTGTGTGTCAGCCTGTTTGAGAGCATGTGTGTGTGTGTGTGTGTGTGTGTGTGTGTGTGTGTGTGTATGTGTGCCATCCTCAAAGTTGGGTAATAAATGACAAAAAACACTGGACTATTTGCTTGAGGTGGCATTTAAGGCCCTGCCCACCTCCGGTCTCTTATAGGCTAATTTTGTTTTGAGATGAAGAATCAGAGTAGAACATCCCATGGGTAAGTAGAGCCAAGGAAGTCCCTGGAACGCCTGACTCTAGGTATATTCCAGGGTTTCACTGGGATGAGCCATCACCTTGGCCCCTGCTCTAAAACAGTCAGAAGCCACTAGAACTTTCAGTTCTGCTGTTTCTGAGTCCTCCACTGTCTGGGCTCCCACTCTTGAGGGGGCTCCAGATTTGCCCTGCCTTTGGAGAAGGTGAGGATTGGGGAGTCACACAGCCGATGGGTGAGAGGAAGCCGGCAAGCTCTGCCCTTTGTATGCCTGGCTCCGTGATCCCATGACATCAGCCCTGGTCTAAGACCCAGTGCTGTTCTCTGTCTACCACTTCTTCCCACAACAGACATGCCATATGTCCTTATAACTTCTCCCCTAGATAAAATGTCTGGCACTATAAAGTTTATTTTTCCTCACTGCAAAAAGATAGTTGGGGATAGTTTTATTTTTCTAAAAAAAATTATGCCCATCTGTATTGACAATATCATATGTACAATCTTCTCTTATACATTCAGGATGTTTCTAGGGAAAATACTCCCTCCATAATGATAGCCTTAAGTGACTGAGCACTACAAGTGAGGTTTTCTTTTCTAAGCTTACCTTCTGAAAATTACAAAAGTTTCCTCCATGATTTTTCCCTTGACCACCACATTTATGTTTCCAAGAAGGGCATGCTTTACCTGTAGATAAATCTGTTGCTCGAGAGAGACCAAAAGCAGTTTGACCTTAATATCTGCCTTGTCTTCAAAAAGAAAAGGAAATGTTGTATCTATTTCAGGAAAAAAAAAATACTGTAGAGGGGTCAGATGGATCTAGCAGGGTCAGATAGATCTAGGTTCAAATCCATTCCTCACTAGTTATGTGATTTGGGGGAAATAACTTATCTAACCAACAATGCCATTGGTATATAGCATGGTGCAATTACTTACTATAGACATACTATTTTCAAAGTTTTATGTGTTGTTTTGCTTTAATTTGTTTGGAACTGACTCTTGATCATTCCATTGAGTTATTCTCCTCTGCTTGCTCAAAAAACAAACCCCTGCCCCTCTAAGAAGATTTCCTTTATTTTAGCAAGCAATGCATTTGCTTGTTATTTGTGGCATTTTTTCTAAGCTAATAAGCCACAATACAATAAATATCACAATGGCTTGATGATCACAAAATTGCTCTCTGCACTTTGCTTCTGTAAAGCATTTTTGCAATGATCCTAGTTTGTATAATATAATATTGTAGGTTTGAAAATAACGTGAAAGAAAAATACAGAGCAGAGACACAATACACACACACACACACACACACACACACACACACACAGCATTTGTAGCAAATGAAAAGATGGCTTGACATTTTTAGAAAAGAAACCACAGGAATTCAAAACACCAAAGAGCTATAACATGAAGTTTGGAAGACAGGGGGGAAAAATCATTAAATGTCACACAATTTCAACAGTGTTGTAAGGGAGAAAAATAGTAAGACTTAAGGGTGTAGGTTGGTAGACTTAGGAAGAAGTTTTAAATAATATATATGTTGAGGTTCTATCAAAAGAAATATTTAAAACTTCTATATATTTAACTATGAAGGGAATAAAACATTGACAGAGAGTGACTTCAGCATAAGAGAACTATTACAACTTTGTACTGTAGGAAAAGTCAGTTGATGATCTAGCAAAGTCAGCCTCTGCTGAGCTTTTCCTCTGCCTTGTAGGGCAGAGATTCAGACTGGGAGGATGCCCTGAGCATAGGATGTAAAGATGGAAAATGAGGACTCACATTTGTCTCTGGAAGGACCTACGTTCTACCCGTTAAGGCCTGCAGCTTCCAGCTCCAAGGGAGAGAATGGGATGCAATCACATTGACACCATTAAGAGAAATCCTAGGATTAACATTAACAGTCCTCCTAGGATTGTTGACGCATATGCTTTTTATTTTTAATAGCAAAACTTCACTTTTTAGAGAAAGGTGATCTTCCTCAACTTTATGCAAGTCTTTCAGTTAAGTGACAGTATTGCATGACACTTTCTTATTGTGTTCAGCAGTGGATTCTGAGGTGAACTTACTTTGTTTAGCAGTGATTTCACTTTAGTATCTCAGCCTACAAAGGATATGCTTATGCTATTCCGAACACAGGAGAAGTCTCATGTAAACTAAAGGACAGTGTAAAACTTTAACACTTCAGTGCCTTCCTTCATTAAAGCTAACCTTGTTCAAGTGAAAACTATGTTCTTAAACATACTTCTAAGTCAGAGGGGACACCTCTGCACCATTTCATTCTAGGATCATTTTGATGTGATAATTTATTATTATTAATATTTTTATGGTAATGGGGATTGAACCTAGGGACATTCTACCTCCAAGCTACACCCCCAGCCCTTTTTTAAATGTTTTAATTTATTTTAGAACAGGGTCTCGCTAAGTTGCTGAAGCTGGCCTCAAACCAGTGATCCTCCTGTTTCAGCCTCCCAAGTACTAGGATTACAGGCATGCACCACCATGCCTGGCTAGTCCTGCTTTTTATTTATTTTTATTTATTTATTTGTTTGTTTGTTTATCTGTTTATTTATTTATTTATTTATTTATTTTGCAGTACTGGAGATTGAACTCAGGGATATTCTACCTCAGAGCTACCCTGCAGCCCTATTTTATTTTTTGTTTTGAAAAAGGGTCTCGCGAGAAGCCGGGCGTGGTGGCGCACGCTTGTAATCCCAGTACTTTGGGAGGCAGAGACCGGAGGATC
>PVJS01064723.1:0-10157 GCA_004027185.1 Glis glis | reverse complement strand
GGATTGAACGCAGGGGCGTTCTACCTCCGCGCTACACCCCCGGCCCTGTTTTTTATACTATGTTTTGAAACCGGGTCTCATGAAGTTGTGGAGGGCCTCACTAAGTAGAGAGAGAGAGAGAGAGAGAGAGAGAGAGAGAGCTGAGGCTGGCCGCGAACCTGTATCCTCCGGTCTCCGCCTCCCAAAGTACTGGGATTACAAGCGTGCACCACCACGCCCGGCCCACACAGGGCTTTTTAATGGTGTCTTTTAGTAAATTGGTCAAGAGACATATTTTGACTCTGATTTTGGTCAAACGATAACCAATGTACATTAATAACTGTAGTGAATTCATCTTTCAGCATATGCTGATATGTACCCATACAGATGAATCTTATCAACAGACCTCTTCCATAGTTCTACAAAGGATTTTCTATAAGACATGATGTGTAGACTCAATTATGTCCCCCGAAAGATGTCCACATCCTAATCCCCTGTACCTGTGAATATGCTACCTTACAGGCACAAAGCGTTGCAGATGTGACTGGAGCAAGGCTCTTGAGATGGGGAGATCATGCTGGACCACCAGGATGGGCCAAGTGTAATCACAAGAATCCTTATGAGATGGAGGCAGGAGGATTGGAGACAGAGATGTGAAGACGGAAGCAGAAGTCAGAGAGGCAAGAGGTGCTCTACTCTACACTGCTTTGAGGAGCAGGAATGGCCATAAGCCAAGGAACGTGGGTGGAAGGTGGAGAAGGCAAGGGTATAGATTCTTCCCTAATGCTTCCGGATGGAATGCAGCCCTGTGGACCCATTTCAGACTTCTGACTTCCAGAACTGTAAGATAATAAATTTGTTGCTTTATTTTAAGCTACAAAGCTTATGGTAATTTGTTATAGCAGCAATGGGAAACAAATACATGTGGTATTAGTTTTAGGGGAGACTGTGGGGCAGGATGCATGTCAACTCTAATTGGTAAGTGGTACCTACAGATCTGGGTTGAGAATGATTCTGAGGCGGAGTCTTTGTTCAGTGAGGAGCATGGCCACCAATCAGCAATGACTAGGTTCAGGTTGTGTCACTGGGCTTCAGATATAAATCCTTTTGGGACAAATGGGAATATAACTTAGAGAGCCTAACAACCAGCTACTCTACAGCTCTGAATGTCAAGCCCCACATTGGACACAGTTCAAATGGAGACAGCGAAGGTATGAGGATTTCAGTGAACGATGCAGCTGAGGTTTCTTGAAAGGGGCCAAATACTCTGATATCTTAGAGTCCCCTGGTTCCGCTAATGTCTAGTGATCCCACTGACTTGCAATTTTGGGTCATTTGATTCCCTTGTCATTCCATTTTACTATCAATAAGAAAGGAAGAAAGAAAGAAGGAAAGAAAGAAAGAAAGAAAGAAAGAAAGAAAGAAAGAAAGAACCTAAGCAAAGCTACTTTGAGGGAGAGAATGAAAAATTGCTCATTTTTTTTGAGAACATGGAAATGAGGAAATTTCACTCATTAAAAATAGAGCCATAGAATGCTCAGTAAAGCCAGGCATAGATTATTCTCCTTGTGCTCCTCCTATCATTTACTTTTCACTTTGCCCCCCTTTCCCTGCCCCTTATCACCTCTGTTCAGGGACATGAATATATAGCCTCGTATTGAAGGCATCAGACTCTCCTGGGGCCAGTTGTATGGGCTTGAAGATGAATCATGGTGTGGGTTTTGAGGACCCTTTCAGTGAGTTAGGACCAATACCCGTTGTTTGTCATTAACAGCTTGGATGCTGTTATCCATCCTCTTCTTTCCAAGGTACAACTACGATCTGCAGGCCCACAGAGGACACCCTTGGCAGCTGCAGGACATAATTACCACATTCCAGAATATCTTTTAGGCATTTGGATCTATGGCTACCTCTCTGGATTGTTCCCCTGCTAACTAATATGTTACTGGCTTGACACAATTGACAGCCGTCAGTGCCGGTGGCTAAAGTACCGCCTCTGGGGCTGTCTCAAAATGAGGTTAATGATGGGCCGGACGAGCTCCCTGGGTTTCTTAGGCATCATCTACCTGGGAGCAGAACGGGTGTGCGGCTCTGTTGTCATGACAAGAGGGGGTCTCGCCACATAGTCAGGTGCACCAAATGGGCCAATTATTCTTCTAGGTGGACCATGGGGATTGTTTTGCTAATTTTGAACATAATTAAAACAAAGCAAAGAGAAACAAAGCTAGGCCATTCCTGCCACCACAGAGGCCCAGTAGGGGAAGGATGTGGAAGTGAAGAGTCGCAGCTTCTTCGGGGTTCTCTTCAGCTTGCTCCCTCCTCTTCCCACACATCATCTGGACTAGCGCGGGATGATGGGGCTCAGGCTGCTGACGGACAGTGTGCTCTGTAGTTATTAGTTCACATGTTTTACAGACAAGGAAACTTGGAAGGCTTGATGGGGAAAAATGCTTTCTCTGAGGTACTTGGCTTATTAGCAGAGGAGCCAAAACCAGGACCTGCTTCTTCCAAATTCTAGCCAGGGAGGGAGAAACCATGAGAATCTGCTGACTGACTGCCCATTAGAATGGGAGATTCCCGCCCAGATAGCGAGCGTGTTGGGGACAGGAAGAGTGTTTGTTCATGTCTGCATCCCTAGCACCTGGTGCCTGGATCATAGGAGGTGCTCCGTGAATGTGTGTTGAGTGAACACTTGTCTGATAGTTCTGGGAGATGATAGTTGAGAGTTTCATCAGCGCTCACAGTCCAGAACCATGTCTGAAGCAGGGGATTGGCTTTATCTTTACTGCCTTATTTTTGCCCCTCACTTTTGTCAATTTCAATGACAAAATTACATTAATTTCAATTACATTGAGGATTCTTCATGGAGTCCAAATATCTAAAAATCTGTTTATAGAGCAGCATTCTCCAATACAGCAGCCAGTGGCCACGCATGGCTATTAAGCACTTGTAATGCGGCTAGTGGAGTTGAGGTGTGTGATAAGCAGGGAATACCCACATGGTTTCAAAGACGGTACAAAAAGGGCAATGCAAAATATCTCGTCAATAGTTTTTAAAATATTAAAAGCTCTAAATTAAAATATTGATTACATGTTGAAATGATATTGTTTTGGATATATTGGGTTGAATACATTATTAAAATTAATTTCTCTATTTTAAAATCGCTTTTTCAAATATGGCTACTAGAAAACTTAAAATCACACAGGTGGCCCAGGCTTGTGGTCCACATTGTATTTCTATTGGGTAGCACTGCCATAAAGCATTCACTTTTGTGTTTGTTTGCCAAGTGGGCTGGATTAAGATGCTATTTATTAATTAAGACTGGATTGAGAAGTTATTTATTTGATAATATATCAATTAGTTAAGTGATTTTTAAGTAAACATCCAAAGGACTAATAAGAGTAGTGTTTGGAAAAGCCAGGAGTGGTGGCACAAGCCTGTAATCTCAGTACTTGGGAGGCTGAGATAGGAGGATCACAGGTTTGAGGCCAGCCTCAGAAATTCAGCGAGACTCCGTTTCAAAATAAAAATATAAAAAGGGCTGGGGGTGTGACTTGGAGGTAGAATGTCCCTGGGTTCAATCCCAATACCAAACCAAATAAAACAAAACACCGAAGCAGAGTAGCGCTGGTGCAGATGCGCCTTCTGAGGTCAGTCCTGTTAGCAAACCTCATCCAGCGTCAACGGGAGACTGAACCTCAGAACCTCAGGGGCACCCACAGGATCAGGCGCCAGGGTTGTGGAACGGCAAAGCCTGTGCCCCAACCTTAGGTTTTCAAGCTTGGTGACTCAAGACGATGATGGTGTGGTAAGTTCAGGCTGGAGGTTCACCACAATTTATTACCCATGTTAAGTAAACTCTCAAAGTTTGATGCTTCTTTTCCTGAACTAGAGCAGACTCAAGACTGTCTCCATGCCGTTCCTCTTCCTTACTTGCGTTGTGACATGTTTCCATTTGCAGGGGGAGCGAGCAGGGCCCGGGGGACGCCCAGGACAGGGCAAAGGACGTTGTCGCATCCTGCACTCTCCCCTCGATGACTGTGCACCAGGAGCATGGAGCTTCTTTTATTCTGTGAACCCACCACCTTCTTTCCGACCTCCGGGCTTTTGCCCTTGCTCTTCCTGCTCCTTGAATGTGAGAGGAAGGCCATGTCCCGAGTGTTAGCACTATGAGTCTCTTTGCTTCCCTCTAGTCTCAGCTTGAATGTCACCTCAGAGAGGCCTTAGCGCAGGCCAGGTCAGCCCTCCGTTAGCACCTATTTTAGACCCTGTTTGTCTTTTCATGTCACTCATTCTAATTTGCAATTATTGTGTTCACTTGCTGTTAATTAGCACCAGCTCACAGGAGGGCAGACAGGTCTCTCTTGTTAAACCTCCTTACCCCAGTCCCCAGCACTGGGGGCTCCAGACCTATTTCTTGAATGAATGAATGAAAAAATGATATGCTTAGGAATGCAGCAGGTGGAATAGTTCATCTCCAGAAATGGCCACTGTTTCCCACAAGCACTGGATGCCACTGGCGGGTGAATCTGTTTCTAGATTGTGTCCCCACGAGGCGTGGTTGGGGAAGGAATCCAGAGGCAAGGACTCCTGTCCTCAGTAGTCTGAGGCCGCATCTGTGAAGGAATGGCCGGCCTGCCCTGGGGGAGGGGAGTGCAGGTTGATGCACCGGAGTTCATCTCTATGCACAAATCAAAGCCCTGGGCCCTCTGTGTCTTTAAAGTTAAGAAGGTCCCCGGCGAATCAGGCCATCTACATATTCTTGTCCTACATTCAATACATTTTTAAAAATATACTTTTATTGGTCCATTGTAATTATGTAGTATCATTTACTCTTTTGAGGGATATAACATTAGTAGTCCTTTGCTTAATTCTAGCATAATTTACTCTCCATTTCCTTCTTTTTTAAAAATTTTAAAAAAATTTTTGTGGTACTGGGGATTGAGGCCAAGCCATTTTCCCTCTGAGCTACACCCCCAGCCCTTTTTTATTTTTTATTTTGAAACTGGGTCTCGCTAATTTGCTGATGGCCTCGCTAATCTGAGGCTGGCCTCGGACCTGCTATCCTCCTTTCTCAGCCCCCTAAGTATTGGGATTACAGGCATGCACCACCATGCCCGGCTTCCATTTCCTCTTAAATGTGGTGCCAGACACCTTCAAAAATGAAAAGGAATGGAAAGAGTTCGGTCTTGAGAATTGTATCTAAGAACTTCTAAATTTATATTGAGATGAGAGAAGCTTCCCTGCAGTTTTGCAAAAACAGGACCAAGAAACAGCAGAGCAGGGAAGGGAATGTTTCTGGGTCATCTGGGTCAGTACGAGTATATCCCAGCTAGACTTTTTCCACAGTTGACAGGTTTTCTGAGCAAAGGAAGGTGCCGCTCCTGCCTGGGCTGGGGAGTTCCAGGTGGGGCTTGCTAATGGTGGTTTGGGAGCAGTTGTGCGGTCTGGCTGGAGCTTGCATGGCTGGCTGGCAAGCTCTGACGTCACACACAGCCCTCCAGAGCAAGACCCTGCTGCTCCTGGCTGGAAGGTGACTGCGGGCAGTTGCTTCCCAGGATGGCAGCTGCTGGGTCAGGCTCTCGTCCCTGCCCTTACTTCCACGTGGAAGCAGCTTCAGCCAAAGCTGAACCGGAGGTGGTGTAGACCAGGCCCTGGGTTACTTCTCAGAGGTTGCCAGCTCATTTGAATCCAGACCAGTGGAACATTAATAGCACATCTTTCTAGCTTGCAAGACCATCCAATGCCAAGTCATTGTGAATCCAATAGAATTTCATATAGCTTACAAGACAGATGCTGTGGGTTTTGCACAAGTGCATACAGGAAAGAAAGAAAAAAGATGAAGAGCTGAAGCTGCAGATCCCTGGGCCAGTTGTCAAAGGAGAACGCCTTGATGCCAGCGACAGGAGCTAAGCCCATCCTTTCTGGTTCTTTTAAAGTGAAGGTGGGTTTGAGCAGAGAAAATCCTAGCGTGTTGAATGATTCCGTCGGGAGAGAGGTAGAGACTCTGGAATACAAATGATTGCTAGTGAGTTAGAGAATTAAGGTCCTCCCTCCTCCGCATATTATGGGCTTCATGTGTGATGAGCATGCGTGTTTCCAGATTAACCCCAGCCTGCCAGGGCCCGTTTAATGGAATTATTATTAATAGCAACTTTGATCCCAGCGTTTGTTTACCATACTTGTCTGGGGGCATCTGGGCTGATTGATGGTGAGGCCCAGCTTGAACACAGGGGGATCTTAGAAGGAAGTAAGTGACTCTTAGCTCATAGACTTAGGATCCCTTGTCACGGGTGTGTGTGGGGGGGGGTGAGGGGAGATTGGGTGGGGAAACTTTGGGTGTGAAGGAGGAGAAAGATACAGAGGAATGGATAGTTCTTAAGATTATTCTGGGTCTTGATTTAGTGCTTAGTTTGGAAAAAAAGAAATGAATTTTGGAAATTGGAAGTGAAAGGAAACTGGATCAGGGTGTAAATGTGGATAGAAAAAAGAGGATAGTAGACACAAGAAGAAATATTAGTGAATGAGAGGTGGGATGGGGATTGGTAGGAATAATGTTATCAGATAGTAGGTGGGAGGAGTGTGGCTGTGGACGGCTCTGCCCACCTGCCTTGTCCTGTGGTCTGTCCACTGTCCCTGCCTGACAAGAATTGGAAGAGTCCGTAAAATACTGAGTACCATTCTTCTGCCTTCTCTTATCCTCTTTCCCCCTCTCTCTCTCCCTTCCCTTTTTCTTCTCTTCCTTGCTTTACATCCACGTTCAAACACATCGCTGTCTTTGGCAAGTCTTTCATTGCCCTTGGTTCTGAGATTCTCCATCTGCATGCTGGAAAGGAATCACTGGTGTACAGGAGAGATTCTGTCCTTCACAATGTGCACACCAGTCAGAGGTAACTGAAGGTACAAATGATTTTGTTGTTAAACAATGATTGTATGTAAATAACATTGAAAAACAGAACTACAAGAAAGGAAATATGTATTTAAATATGCTTTTATTGGTGCATTGTGCATATATCCTAGCGAGGTTCAATGTGATACAGACATACACACAGCTCTTGGTGTGATTTCCTCTGGATCCCACCCCCCCACTCCCCCTACATGTGAGTGAGACTGGTAGTGATGCCTGCATATATAAACCCGCATGATTTGAACTGTTTCTTTCATCAAGCCTTAGAAAGGAAATATATTTTTAAAATGTGCAGTATAGCAGTAAAAGTTCGATGACAGTTCCCTTTCCTTCCTGCTCACTGTGTGAGAATTGCTCAACTAAGGCCTTGGGAATCAAGCAGGGTGGACACAGGGAAAGAGGCCTTATCCTTCTGAGCTGCAGGGCCCAGGCAAGTTTTCTTTCCCCTGAGCAAAGAGGCCAAATGTAGTTGTTCTGAATAACATAAACAAAAACATTACATGTTATTATTCAACATTGCTCTACTTTTGAAACAATAAACCCCAATGTCTCATTCTTGTAAGAATCATGTGTCTTTCTGGCTTTTTCCCATGGGAGGTCTTGGTATCTGGTTACATAGGGGTGTAAAGAAGGGTGGGTTAAATTAACCAACTGGTTGAAGGACTGACCAACCAAAGTAATGGAACATTACGATTTCAAATGCACTTTGAAATGCATCTGGCATTAGGTGAATTGGGAAGTGTTCCACAAACACATCCTCACTTCTTCCCTGGTTGGGAGAGATGCCCACCATCCACCAGGCACTGCAGAAGTTCCAGGTGGTGGAGAGGTTGACGAGATTTCCCCATACACTTAGACAAGGACAGGGTGTCCCTTGCTCACTGGAGCAGATGGCTGTGTACAAGCTCTTTAGGACGCCCATGCCCTGGTTTCAACTCAAATCGCTGAACTGGAAACGTGCCTGTCCACAGAGACACTCACCTCGGATGGTAGGCGTCTGTCTGTTTTCGCCTTTTACATCTCTCCTTTTTTCTGATGTTTTGCCCTTGAAAGGAGGCTTCTGAGTGGCCTGGTTGTTGAAGCAGATGGACCGGTGGTTGCTGGACTCTCCAAACAGTGGGCCTTCTGCTTTTATTTTATGTTTTTGTAACCAGCTTTCTCTGTAAAATGACTGTCAGCTTGTTCCCCGACTGTTTACATCACAATGGGAAATAAAGATGGCAGTGGCTGTGAGAATATCTGCCTGGCAATTGTACTATTGTGTGCCTGGCCAAGAAGTGCTAAAAGCTCTGAATTTCAACATTTCAGGCGGTGGGAACCATTTTTACAAGCTTTTTTTTTTTTTCAACTTAGAAGAGTTCATTTCAGAGGGGTCAGTGACAAAGAAGCAATGCTTGTTGTGAGCGTGAAGGTGCTTCACCGACGTGGAAAAGCTGTTGGGTTTCTTGCTTTTTTGCCCCCCTCCCTCCCACCTGCAGGCCCTGACTGCAAATCCCCTTGTAATTATCCCCATCGCCAAAGTCTGGAAGGCTCACCTTCCACAACAGGGGATATTAGAAGGGCTAAATGTCTCCCGCCGCACAGGGAGAAATATTCCTTTGTTCGAAGAGGAAGTTTTCTCATCCAAAGATTATGTCCTTCTGTGGCTGTGCCATGATCGGAAGAGAGAGAGCTTTTCATGTCCCCTGTGTCTGACTGTTGAGGAAAACACAGTAATATCAGGGTTTAGGCTGGCGAGGTAGGACTTTCAGAAGATTTTGTGGTGGTCTCTTTGCCACCAAAACGTAACATGACTATTTTCCGGGATTAGAGAGGATGGGGAGGGACGGCTAAGCAGGGATGCTGACGTGTTAGGTGGGCTCCCTCTGGTCTTGGAGGCTCCTCTCCTGGCTTAGTTAGGTGTGAATTCTACACAGGTCAGACCCTGGGGAGAAAAATGGCCCTGGTCACCTAATTTGTTCCAAGTTTGGTGTCCTGTTTGGACATTCTGCTGATCTAAAGTGGTATTTTTCAGACCTATGCATTAAGACATCAGAGTTAGGATGGAAAACATCTACTGGGTCTACTCATTTAGCTCTTTGTGCTTAGATAACTTGAAAGAAGTTCTTTCCATTTGAGGTTTTCAAAATAGAATAAAATGCTAAGGGGAAAATGAATGGACATACACTTTGATGCAGATTAAATATAGTTTGCACAAAGTAATTTAACATTAAATAAGTCATTGGTGAATTTCTAATACGTTATCACTGTAGAGTAGTTTGGTTGTCAATGATGAAATCCACCTCACTGGGGTTTTGGTCAGGTGTTAGCCAGGGATGGGTTGGGGATAGATCCAATTTGTAGGCAGTCCAGCATCCCTGGATTCTCTCTTGGGTCCTGTGAGGGTCTCAAGTGTGATGATCAGGCCCAGAGATGCTCAGCGCACACTCAGCCCCGGCAGACAGATCTCATTGACTTTGACCTACATTTAACCAAGTGTGGTCTTGGGATGGATCCACATCTTAGGCCATCCAGGATCCAGGGATTTGCTCCTGAGTCCAGGATGGTCTTCAGTCAGCCCCAGAGGTGACAAATACATAGCACATGTGTCACTTCCAACTGTCCCCTGTTATGGCAGACATAACTAATGGATCATGACCTCTTTGGCCTTGAGCCCAGAGGTAGTCTCATCATTCCCAGGCAGCCTCAAGAGCTGGCCTGGGAGATGCAGTCCATTGGTTCTCCCTCCTCCACCAGCTCCTGATGTTGGAACTGGTTATCTCATTTTAAGGCTTCTTAGAAATATTCTTCTCAATGGTTTAAAGTAAAAGCTCTGAGTGGCTCATGAGGGGTTGGTGCATTTTCTATTCTATTGCTAGTCAACAAATCCACATGATATAAAAATGAATGTCACATTATAGATAAGAAAGAGAATGGTGTTGTCTGATCTGAGCTTGGATTCCAGTTATTCTACTTACTAGTCACGTAACGTTTGGCAATTATGTTTTTGAGCACTGCTCAAAGCTTTTACATGTAATATTTAATTTACAAGGTTATTGCAAGAGCAAGAGGAGACATAAAGAACCTAGCATATTTCCTGATATATGTTAAGCACTCATAAATAGTGGCCATTGTTCGTACTACCTCAGATAAAGGCGATTAACAGTACCTGGTACACAGTGGACATTCACGCAATGCTCTCTCCTTATCCTGTCTATTTCCTTTGTAGGAGTTATCACAGATTGCAATTGTGTGTGTGTGTGTGTGTGTGTGTGTGTGTGTGTGTGTGTGT
>PVJS01064722.1:0-10157 GCA_004027185.1 Glis glis | reverse complement strand
AGCGCGGAGGTAGAACACCCCTGGGTTCAATCCCCGGTACCGCAAAAAAAAAAAAAAAGAGAAAAGACAAAATCCATTTGTTGAAATCCTAATACACAGCACCGTAATGCAACATTATTGGAGATAGGGTCTTTAAAGAAGTGATTACCCAGTACTTGGGAGACTGAGACAAGAGGATCACGGGTCTGAGGCCAGCCTCAACCACATAGCAAGGCCCTCAGCAACTTAGTGAGACCCTGTTTCAAAATTTAAAATAAAATAAAATAAAATAGGGATAGGGTGTAACGGCATTAGAATGTCCCTGGGTTCAATCCCAAGTACCACACACACACAAAAAGAGGTGATTAAATTGAAATGAAGTCCTTAAGATGAGCCCTAATCCAGCATAACTGGTGTCCTTATAAAAGGGAGAGATTCAAATGTAGACACAGGCACAAGGAGAACCCCAAGCGAACAAGAAGACACTATTCATAGGCCAAGGAGAGAAGCCTGAAATAGATCTTCTCTCATGGCACACAGAAGGAACTGACCCTGCAGAACCTGATCTTGAACTTCTAGTTCTCCAGGGCTGTGAGGAAGTAAATTTCTGTTATTTAAGTCACCCAGCCTGTGGTATTTTGTTATAGCATCCCTAGCAAACTAATAGACTTGGCGATTACTCTATGGTAATTGTCCTATTTAGGACATGGATCTTGAATGCATCCTTGCATTTACTGGGCATAGTTTCAGTGGAAGGGAAATGTCACTGTCAATCCTGTCAGGAAGAGAGTATATCCTGGTTCAGGAAATCAGCAACCGTTTACATGAATAAGGGGAGATGAGACTTCCTTCTGAATTGGGTCTAGAAGGATCTGAGAAGGAGGGGGTAAATGATGGCATTCAGGCCCATGATCTAGGTTCTGATAACACTTGGAGCATTTCTTTTTTTTTTTTTTTTTTTTTTTTTTTTGCAGTACCAGGGATTGAACCCAGGGGTGTTCTACCCCTGCACTACACCATCGGCCCTACTTTTTATACTTTATTTTGAAACCGGGTCTCACGAAGTTGTGGAGGGCCTCACTAAGTAGGGAGAGAGAGAGAGAGAGAGAGCTGAGGCTGGCCATGAACCCGGATCCTCCGGTCTCCGCCTCCCAAAGTACTGGGATTACAAGCGTGAGCCACCACGCCGGGCCTGGAGCATTTCTAACAATGAAGTGTACCAGCTGATAACCCTCATGGAAGTAGGAAGGGAGCTGGTCCAGCAGTTTCTCTTGAGATTCGGTTGAGACAGAGGAGGACTCTGCAAGCCATAGTTGTGAGTACTTTCATGATCCCTAAGTGTTCAGAAAGTTCTGCAAAGTTCACAGTCTGTGTTCTCGGTTGCACTGGGATCTGATTCCAAGTATCAGAAGGATTGACCAAGGAGCAGCCAGAGAGGTATAGTAGTGGGGACCCACCAAGAAGGACAACACCTAACAGGAGACACATATTAGACCTTTGCCTACATGAACCGGAAAATATTTTCCATCTCTGTTACCCAACTGCAGAATGGGTTGCTTACGGCCTAGGAAAATATTTGACTCCATAAAATGAAATCTGATTCAAAAATACAAAAACAATAGTTCAATGTTTTATTTAATTAAATCTCTAAACTTACCACCACCTACACCCATACACTCTAACTTCCATCCAATAATAACCACAGATGAATCCTCCCTGGATGAATCCAGGATCCATACTCTCTTCTACGCTGGATCCCCTCCCCTCCCCAGGCCTTCCTTTCTCTCTGACACCATCCTTTCTCTTCTCCTGAATTATTCTCACTACACATTCTTGCTAAAAAAAATCTCATACCTTTAAAAACATTTACTCTTGATCTCACATTTCCCTCTGCTCTTGCCCTCCTCTGTTCCTCTTTATATCAAACTCCCAAAAAGGATGTCTGCATTCACCAGCTTTGCTTTTCATCTGCCATTCTCTCACGAATCTACCTCAAACAGACTTTTGTCCCTGTTGCACCACTAAAAATGCCTTTGCCAAGGCCCACAATGGCCTCCTCTTACTCGGCCTTAACCTCTGAGCAGCATTAAACACAGGCGGCCACTCCCATCTTCTTAAAGTGTTTTCTTTATTTGGTTTCCAGGACACCACGTTCTCCCCACTTTCCTCTTTCATCTCTAACCTCTCTTCTCCTGAGTCGTCTCTGCCCTTTCATCCCTGCGTTCAGACCTCTAAATGCTAACGCACCCCAAGGCTCGGTTCTTTCTATATTAACCTCGCTTACTACATTTATTCCTCAGGTGATCTCATCCCATTTCATGGCTTTAAAAATAATCTATAAACTGGTGGCTTTCAAATTTTAATCTCTAGCCCCTATTTGTCTCACAACCATCATCCACATCAGTGTGTGCTGGGCTACGTAAGCGTCACATTTCTGGTCTTCCTCATGAGTCTACTTTTGTCCTCCTCTTCTTAAGGGACAGCAGGACGACTGTCTAAGGCAGAACAGCTGTGAGGACAACTCCCTACTGCTTCTGCCTGAGGACAAAAGGTCTTTATTATGTACCTCTTCTATTAGACAGTTTTTACTATTTTTAAATAGTAAAAACACTATTTCTTTCCAAGCAAGTTCCAAAGCCAAACAGTGATAGGAATATAAAATTAAAATCAAAAAAGTGCTAAAGAAAAGAACAAAAGACTACTTCTACCTAAGAACAGGAAAACTAAAGAACCATCAAATTGTGCCTGTTCCCTGGTTACCAACTCATAAGAGATTAGAAAAGAAGAGGGCGGTTTCCACCATTGCTGGGGAGACTGGGAGACCTGAGGGAAGGTTTCCTCCACGTGCCCTCTGATGGGTCCTGGCAGAATGGGACACTAAGGAAGGTGCAGTGGTAACATTTTCCCCACAGGCACTTACAAGACCTGCATAGGCAACAGTCTGTTCTGGAAGATTTCAAGACCTGTGCTCCCAGAAGAGGAGGAAGGATCCAGTTACCTCCCGCGGCCCATATAACTCTGAGCTTTACAGCACACCATCACACTGCCACCATGCTTTGGTGACAGTGCGGTCAACGTGCGACATTGAGCCAGGCGCCATCTGGGACCTTTCTTAGCTGAGGTAACCTGAGCAGCTACACAGGGTTCCCAGGGAAGATGTTCCAACATGTGTGTGCCCTCCAGCGTAGTTGATTTTATTTTAATATACAGTGCCCTTCAAGTTCCCTTTTAAATCTACTGCAAATAACAGGTTTTAGCACATCAGGTGATATTTTGCTTCCTGAAGCATTTAAATTAATTTTCTATTACCAATGCAAATGTGTACTTTCCAATTTACCCACTGCACAATAAAACCTAATTTAAAGCAATTAATGTTCATTAATGGCCCCATCTGCATGTTTATCGCTTTATCCTTAAATACTTGAGACATAGTATCCATATTTTATAGCTCACTTCTTATCAGCGAGAATTCTTATCCTCAAGGGTAAATGTAAGACTAACATGCTAGGATCTCATATCTTGACAGAAAAAACTACATTGATTGCCCTTAAAGAAAACAAGAAAAAAAAAAGGCTTGAAGAACAGGTTGAATGTGCATAATGATAAATGTATCTAATGCAGAGAAAGATTTGTACAAAAATGCCCATCTCCCTCCATCGCCTTTCTCCTTCCCCAGAACTGGTGTGGCAGCAAGGAATGTGCACCGGCAGTTTTTTGCCCTTCCAATAGGATTTTGCCAGGAATGGGATGCAGGGTTTTCCTACCCTGTCCTGCTGCAGAAGGGCACTGCCTCGCACGAGCCTTCCAGTCTTCCTATGTCTCCAAGCATTTTAAACAAGGGCTTTAGCATCAGACAGACATTGCTTTGCCACTTACTCCTGGTATCAATTATGTGCGCTTCTGAACATTGCCTAACCTTTCTGAGCTTCAACATTAGTTTTCTCACTCTGCCTAATTTAGCCTTTCTTCCTTCCTTCTTTCCTTCCTTCCTTCCTTCCTTCCTTTCTTCCTTCCTTCCTTCCTCTCCCTCTTTCTCTTTCTCTCTAGCTTTCTTTCTTTCCTTTTTTTTTCACTGGTGATCAAAACAAGAGGCATTCTACCTCTGAGTACACCCCCAGCCCTATTTTATTTTTTATTTAGAAACACTAAGTCTTAGAAACATTTTTTAATTTAGAAACACTTAGTCTCATAAGTTGCTGAGGGTCTCCCTAAGTTGCTGAGGCTGGCCTCGAATTTGATTCTCCTATCTCAGTCTCCCAAGTACTGGGATTACAGCCACCAAGCTCAGCTGATCCCCCCCCCCCCAGGATCAAATAAGATAACATGTAAAAGATAAAATCATGACATGATTAAGAGGGTGGTCTCTGACAGGCCAGACTGCCATAGTTCAGTCCTGACTTTACCCCTTGCTAGCTGTGTGTGTGCTTATATGTATGTGTGTGTGTGTGTGTGTGTGTGTGTGTGTATGAACTTTCGGTGCCCCAGTTTTCTCATCTGAAAAATGGGTATCAAAGTAGTATCTATCTCTAAGGGTTATTATGTTATTATGAGGATTAAAGTGAGTTAATATGTGTAAATTGCTTCATTCTAAGCTTGGTAAATGGTGATGACTTGGTGAATGTTACAGAAAAAGAACAAAAACAGTAGATCCTGTGGAAATAACAGACTTTTTTAAAGCTTGTCTCTGGAGTCACAGACTGTGGTGCTCAGATGTGGCTTCTGGGCTGAGAGAGGAGTGCTGGCACCAAGCACAGGCATGCCCGTGGCCCTCCTCACGGCCCCCGCCCCATCCCAGAGGAAGGCAGAGTGAATACAGCTTCGGAGCCACCCAGGACACGTGGAATTCTTACAAACCAGAGAATAAAGTCAATGATATGTTTACACCCTCGTAACAAGAAAAGCAAATGCGTTCAGATGAGAGTTTTAAAAATAATGTTGCTGAACAGAAATCAGCCCATCTGATTCCTCTACTCTTAAAAGAAAAAAAAAGTTAATAAATGTCTCCACACGTGTGATTTCAATGAAATTTACATTTACGAGTCATTATCATTTTGGTGGAAGGCAAAATGATGTTCAGCTTGTCACTGGAGGGGCAGATGGAGATAGAGTTTAGGAAGTGACGAGCTAGCTGACAGAAATGAGTAAAATTTACGCTCCTACCAACCTAATGGCAAGCAATTATCTCTGAACTAGGGTAACAAATGTGTTTCTTTATCCTAAAACTTGACATACGTTATGGAAGTTTCCAGAGGCATATTTTCTGTAAAGAAGCAACTGCTTCTGTATTCAACGTTTAGAACAAGGGTTTAATTGGATTCTGACCCTTTCAGAAGATTTTGTTGTAACTGAGATATTAAGAGAATAGAAAATCTACCTGAAGTTGTCTGCTACTTTCTGCTCTATATGTCTCCATTTAAATATTGCCTTACAATTGTAGTTTTACTTCATATTCAATACCATTTACAGATTGGGGCATTAGTAAAATATAAATTATCCTGCATAATTCTCAGTCATACTATTTTATGAGTACCACAAACAAAACAAATACAAGTGAGACATTTGGTGTTTATCTTGGCTTGAAAAATGATCTTAGTATGAGAAAGACGTTTTTTGATTCCATGGTTAAATGCCATTTTACATAATAAAAAATTGGCAAATGTATTGCTGTGGTCCATCACAGATGACAATATCATTAAAATGTATTAATGTAAACTTTAAAATAAATTTTAAATGGCTTATAATGTGAATCTTTGACCTACATTTATTTTCTGTTATAATAAGCAAACTAGAGGGACTCTCCTATAAAAAAGACATCTTGAAACAAAATGCCATACTTATATAAATTATTTTCATGAAGGCATAAAATAAAACTACTATTTGATAAAGAAGTAAGAGTTTGAAAATCAAGTTATAAAGTCTAGAAATGTACATTCACAACCTGTTCGAGACAGAAATAACCATACTTAGACACAGTTGAAATTGTTTATTAGAAATAAGGAGGCTGACGCTCAAAATGTTACTATAAGGTTCTGTTTAATCCACTCAGAACAATGGTAAAGAAAAAGCGGAAATATCTTCAGCCATTTAAAAATTAACCTTAACCCTATTTTAGCAATATAATAATCTTAATGAGAAAAAGGTGTACCAGAAAAAATAAGCATGGATGTGATATAGTTCAATGATGGACGTCTCAGATCAAAAGGAACAGAAAAAGAAAGGAATAAGAAGAAAAAGAAAATAATATCAAGCACTTACTCTACACTGTGTCCCCAAATCATGGTAACATAGTTTACTCAAAAGACTTGGTTTAAAATCTGTCTTTAACCCTTTCTAGTCTATTCCCATGGGCCAATCAAGTCCCGCGAGTCTCTGATTCCACTTTTAAAAGGGTAGCTACAGCGATTGCAAGGTCTATATAAGATAGTGTACATAAAGAATTAAGTTGCTGGGCGTGGTGGCACACATTTGTAATTCTAGTATTTGGGAGTCTGAGACGGGAGGATCTGGGTTCACAGCCAGCCTCAACTACTTAGTGAGGCCCTCTGCAACTTAGTGGGACCCTGTTTCAAAATAAAGAATAAAATTTAAAAAATAATAGGGCTGGGGGTATAGCTCAGAGGTAGCATGCCTCTGGGTTCAATCCCCAGTACCGCCAAAAAAAAGAATTAAGTTATTCATGTAATAATGTATTGTAGTCTTGGATCTTCAGGTGGGAATTCTTTCCTTCCTCCTCTACTCTAAATCTCCAACTGCCTGCTAAATCCCTATTCGTCCTTCAAAATTCATTTAATATATAACTTTTTCAGTGAATTTTCCCTAGTGCTTCTATTATATGTTCTCTTAGCATTTTGATGTTTTTCATTCTTTATTAAGTCGATTAATTAATCTTCTAATTATGTTCAAGTACTGTTTCTCTATTCTACTGTAAGTTCCATGAGAACAAGGTTATTTCTCTCTTGCTGACCATCATGTATCTGACCACTAGCAAGGCACTCAGTTCAGTCATTCAATAAAAATTTGTTGGGTACATACAGCAATCAATGAATTTTTAAAAAAGAAAAATGAAGAGGAATTTTAGGTTGGCAAATGTTTCTGTTCGACTTTATTAATGAGAGACTATTGAACAAGAATAAAGAGTGGATAAATTTCAGATATAGTGGAGATATTACGAGAGATGGAGAAAGGACTTGATTATTCAAAGTATGGGAATGAGAACTGCCCAAGAGAGGTGAGCAATTCTGATGCTGTAGCAAGAAAGAAGATGGAAAGATAGTCATAGATGCAGAAATATTGACAAAGCAGATAGTTCACAGATGGGACAGACTCCGTAGAGTAGGAAGTGGTGGTAACACATCAGAGTGAGTGAGGAGAGAGAAAGGGGATTTCAAAGAGTTTAGAGAATGGGAGATGGTACCCAGTGAGAGATACAGGATTCCCAAGGAAGCATCAAGCATTAAGTCAAAATTAGAGACTGAATTGGGGTAGTATTTTCTGCTACAGAGCTCAACAACTTAGGTCTGGGAAATGAAAAGACATATTTAGATTCAATATAAAGATAAAAATGAAGATGCTACTACTGATGATAATGATAAACACTTGACTCACTGGTACCCTGACAAATATTGTGAAAAGCCATTTCTATGAATTATCTAAATTTTTACACACACACACACACCACCCTATGTTGTATATATTATGTTTTGTATGTATTATGGTTTGGCAAATGAGAAAGCTAAGACTTTTTTTTACACACAACTCTTTGAAGGCATAATTTATATACCATAAATACATCTACTGCATATGTAGGACTAAATTATATTTAATAAACTTATAGAGCTGTCAACCATCACCACATGTCAGTGTCAGACCACTTATGTCACTCTAAAACATTCTCTTGAGCCTGTTTGCACTCAATCCCATTTCAACCCCGAACCCAAGCAACCCACTGATCTGCTATGTCTCTATAAATTTGCCTTCTATGTACGTCTCAAATAAAGAGAATCATACAATATAGAGATTTGTTCTTTTTGTTTGGCTTTTTCCACTTAATATAATGTGTTTGTGTCTCATTCATTCTGTGGACTATATCAGTCTTTTGTTCTTCTTTGTTGTTAAATAGCATTTAATCATATGAATCTATCACATTCTAAAACTGATGGACATTTGGATGATTTCCAATTTGGGACTATGATATTAAGAATGTATAAATTCATAAACAATTCTTTGTGTGGATATATATTTTTACTTTCTATTGCAGATTCCTAGAAGTGAAATTACAGAGACATGTGGTAAGGTTTTGTTTAACTTTTTTGAAGACTGCCAAAATGTTTTCCAAACATTAGACATGCTGCTGTATATTTGCAATAGAAATGTATGATAGTTCCAGTTTCTCTATGTCATCTCTATACTTTGCCTTTTGTCTATTCGATTATAGCCATTCTTGTGACCATATAATGGTATCTAACTATGGTTTTAATTTGCATTTCCCTAATGACTAATAATGTTCAATACCTTATTATGCACTTACGAGCCAGTTACATGGACTTCTTTTGTCAAGTGTCTGTTACTCAAATCTGTCACCCACTCTTCATTAGGATTTCTTCTTATTATTGGGTTGTAAGAATTCTATTTTCTCAATACATATTCATTATCAGATATGAAGTTTATAAATATTTTCTTCCAGTTTTTGACTTGCTTTTCCATTTCCCTAGTGGTGCATTTTGAAGTGCAAAGGTTTTCATTTTAATGAAGTCCAGTTTACTGACTTGTCTCTTTAATTGTGAACGCCTTTGGTGTCATTTTTGAGAACTCTGCCTATCCTAAATCCATAAAGACTTCATCTATATTTTTTGTTTAGAAGTTTTATAAGTTTAACACTTATATTTATGTTTAATATCAATATTTATTGGATTTTTTAAGGTATGAGGTACAAATCTAAGTTCCATTTTTTCCCTCCATGAATGGATACCCAATTATCCAGCACCATTTTATTTGTTGAAAAGACCATTTATCCATTTATTTTCCTTGGCACGTTTGTCACAAACTGACCATCCATCAGAAGGTTTTATTTAAAGAATCTCAGCTTTCTGTCATTGATGTTTATTCCTTTGCTTACATAGATACCATCCTGTTTTCATTACTATAAAATTATGGTACGTTGTGAAATCAAGTAGACTGAGCCCTCCAATTTTGTTAGTCATTTTCAAAATTGTTTTTTGATTATTGTAGGTAGAATTCACTTGTTATTTTTAAAAAAATTCATCTGTGATTTTGATAGGGATTAGGTTGACTCTATAGATTTGTTTGGGGAGAATTATCAGTCTACCAATATTGACTTTCCCAAATCATGGACATAGACTATGTCACCATTTATTTAGAGCTTCCTTAATTTCAGCAATATATTTTACTTTTCACCATATAAATCTTGAACTTCTATTATTCAGTGTATTCTTAAGTATTTAATCAGTTTTAATATATTATGAATGGAATTATTTTCAGAATTCTGTTTATTACTAATATATAGACATATAATTAAATTTTAATATTGATCTTATAGTCTTAAACCTTGTCAAACTTATTACTTCTAGTGACTATTTTTATTTTGCTTGTATAGATTCCTTAGGAACATTTATTTGTTTATATGTTTCTATATTTATTTACATATAAATATATACTCATTTACATATTCATTTATATTCATATCAACTCCCCAATGAAAAGACATAGACTGGCTAAGTTGTTTAAAAATCAAAACCCAACTATATGCTGCTTACAAGAGACTCATCTTATAGGCAAAGTTATTCACAGGTTAAAGGTGAAAGGATGGAAAAAGATATTCTATGAAAATGAAAACTTAAAGCAAGCAGAAGTAGCTACTCTCATTTCCAAAGCAGACTTCAAGACAACACTTACCAGAAGAGACAGCAGGGTCACTTCTTACTGATAAAAGGAATAATTCAATGAGAAGATATAACGAGCCGGGCGTGGTGGCGCACACTTGTAATCCCAGTACTTTGGGAGGCGGAGACTGGAGGATCTGGGTTCACGGCCAGCCTCAGCTCGCTCTCTCTCTCTCTCTCTCTCTCTCTCTTTCTCTCTCTCTCTCCCTGTTTCTCTCTCTCTACTTAGTGAGGCCCTCTGCAACTTCATGAGACCTGGTTTCAAAATAAAGTATAAAA
>PVJS01064721.1:0-10157 GCA_004027185.1 Glis glis | reverse complement strand
CAGACCGGGGATTGAACCCAGGGACATTCTACCTCCGCGCTACACCCCCGGCCCTATTTTTTATACTTTATTTTGAAACCGGGTCTCACGAAGTTGCGGAGGGCCTCACGAAGTAGAGAGAGAGAGAAAGAGAGAGAGAGAGAGAAATAGGGAGAGAGAGAGAGAGAGAGAGAGAGCTGAGGCTGGCCGCGAACCCGGATCCTCCGGTCTCTGCCTCCCAAAGTACTGGGATTATAAGCGTGCGCCACCACGCCCGGCTCCTGCAACACCTTCTGATTTAGATAGGATAGAATCATCAGGACCCAGCCGGGCGTGGTGGCACACGCTTGTAACCCCAGTACTTGGGAGGCTGAGACCAGAGGATCCGGGTTCGTGGCCAGCCTCAGCTACTTAGTGAGGCCCTCTGCAACTTAGTGAGACCCTGTTTCAAAATAAAGATTAATAAATAGGACTGAGGGTGTAGCCCAGAGGTAGAATGCCCCTGGGTTCAATCCTCAGTACTGCAAAAAAAAAAAAAAGAATCATCAGGACCCTAAGCAGGGCCAACCTCTCTGGTTCTTCTGAGTGTTTAATTAATGATGAGAAATTATTTTGTTTTTCCTGGTCTCTTCCTTCCTTTTGGTAATCACAGGTTCCCACTAGCCTATGAGGCACCCTTGTGCAAATTAGAAGAAGGTTCTCCCAGCTGGGCACGGTGGAACATACTTGTAATACTAGTACTTGGGAGGCTGAGACAGGAGGATCGCAGGTTCGAGGCCAGTGTGCAGTAACTTATTGAGGCCCTGTTTGCAAATAAAATAGGGCTAAGGGTGTAACTCTGAGGTAGAATAACCCCTGGATTCAATCCCCAGCACCACAGTGGGAAAAAAAGGAGAAGAAAAAGAAAAAGGTTCTCCCTGCTGCCTTCACCAAAAATGAGTTAGAAAAAATCCCTCTGGGTGATGATAGCACTGAGGGCAGATGGCTTGGTGATTTCAGCTCTGTCCAGCCCCATTTGCCTAGCTGGCTAAGTATACAAGCCACACAGTCGTGTACAGTGACCCTGATGAGTCACTTCCTCCCAAAGATTGACGTTTTGTCTGCAAAGTTCCTGGCTACAGAGGTTCCAAAGCAAAGCATTGAGGGGGAGGAGCCTGAGGCAGCACCAGCAGCCTGGGCTGCTCGGCAGGTTCCTCCGTGCCAAACCAGAGCTGTGCTCAGCACACAGGAGGAAACCACAGCCTAGGGTTGAGGACAGAGCTCTTCTGAGGACTGCCTGCCAGAAACACAGCCCCACAACACCAAGATTGGGATTTGGTAGAAGTCAAAGCCAGTATAAAGTGAAGCCTGCCAGGTGTGGTAGCACATACCTGTAATCTCAGTACTTGGGAGGCTGAGACAGGAGGATCACAGGTTCAAGGACAGCCTCAGCAAGTAGTGAGACTCTTATCAATCTAGTAAGACCGTGTTTCCAAATAAGAAATAAAATAGGGCTGGGGTATATCTCTGAGGTAGAATGCCCCTGGGCTCAATCTCCAGTACCAAAAAAAAAATGGGGGAGGGACTGCTGATACTCCAAGCAACCTAATAAACAGTCCAAAAAGCTTGAGTCCCTATGGCCCCTTAAGATCAGAAAGCATTTTTAGGTGTGTGTGTGTGTGTGTGTGTGTGTGTGTGTGTGTGTGTGAGAGAGAGAGAGAGAGAGAGAGAGAGAGAGAGAGAGAGATACTGGGGATTGAAACCAGGGGCATTCTGCCCCCAGACCTATTTTGTTATATTTATTTTGAAACAGGGTCTCTCTAAGTTGCTGAGGCTGGCTATGAGCCTGCCATCCTCCTGTCTCAGTTTCCCAAGTAGTAGGATTACAGACGTGTACCACCATGACTGACTAGAAAACTTTTTGGGGGGGTACTGGGGACTGAACTCAGGGGCATTCTACCTCTGAGTTACACCCCAGCCCTATTTTTATTCTTTATTTTGAAACGGGGTCTCACTAAGTTGCAGTGGACCTTGCTAAGTAGCTGAGGCTGCACTAAGTTGCTCAGGCTGGTCGCAAACCTGTGATTCTCCTGTCTTAACCTCCCAAGTACTGGGATCAAAAGTATGTGCCACCACGCCCAGCTCATAGAAAACATTTTTACTTGGTCCTATATCTTGTGTACCCACCCACACAGTACCTGACACATAGTAGGTCTTCAAATAAGTGTTGAGTGAATGAGTGCTGAATGAGATGAATGTCACGAGAGAGCCCTCCAAGACTCCTCTGACATGTGAAAAGGGCCCTCTCTCTCCTGGGAATGGTTAACCCAGGGCAGTGCAATTGGACGTGGCGAGGCAGCCTGCTGTCCTATCAAAGAGGAGTTGGAAGCTGGGCGTGGTGGCACATGCCTGTAATTTCAGTTTTTGGGATGCTGAAGTAGGAAGATTGCAAGTTTGAAGCCAGCCTCAGCAATTTAGCGAGACTCTGTTTCAAAATAAAAAAAAATTTAAAAGGGCTGGAGTATAGCTCAGAGGTGGCACACCCCTGGGTTCAATCCCCAGTACCAAAATAAATGAATAAATTATTAAATAATGAAAAGGTCTGGGGCTGTAGCTCAGAGGTAGAACACCCCTGAGTTTAATCCTCGGTACCAAAATAAATACGTAAATAATTAAGCCAGGAATGGTGGCGCACACCTGTAACCCCAGTACTTGGGAAGCTGAGACAGGAAGATCACAGATTTGAGGGCAGATTCAACAAATTAGCAAGACCCTGTTTCAAAATAAAAAACAAAAAAGGGCTGGGGGTTTTACTCAGAGGTAAGATGCCCCTGGGTTCAATCCCCAGTACCAAAAAGTAAATTATTAAATAATAAAAAGGACTGCGGGTATAACTCAGAGGTACAGTGCCCCTGGGTTCAATCCCCAGTACCACACAATAAAGAAGGAGTTGGGGCCATCATCCAGTGTCCCAACAGCTCCTGACTTTCACCAATTACTTCCTAAAACCTTCTGTCTGTCTGTCTGTCTCTCTCTCTCTCGTGGTACTGGGAATTGAACCCAGGGGCATTCTACCTCAGAGATACACCCCCAGCCCTATTTTATTCTTTTATTTTGAAACAGGGCCTCACTAGGTTAATGAGAGTCTCACAACTTGCTGAGGCTATCCTAGAACCTGTGATCCTCCTGTCTCAGCCTCCCAAGTACTGGGATTACAGGTATGCGCCACCACGCCTGGCTCCTAAAAGCTTCTGCAATTCTCCTGAAGTGACTGTTGGTGACCTTCTGGGGACACAGGGTCATTCTCTGCAGCATCTGGGAGCTCTGGGGGAGGCCGCATTCCCACCAGCATCTCCCTCGCCATCTTCAGTCTGAGCTGAAGCCTGAAGCTGATGCTTCCCAGCTGCTGCACGCGAGTTCCCTGGAGCCTGACTCCTGCCTTTCCAACTTCAGCCAATTAAAGGAAAATGGGTTCAGACCACTGGCATGGGCCCAAAGTGCCAGTGGGGCTGGTATAGTCATATTTTTTCAAGCTGTTGTCAAGGCACTGTGGATAATAGGCAATTTCATCACCAATGAAATGAAAAGACCTGCCTCAGCCAGAATTTCTGCTGCCAAAGGGGCAGGGGAGAATCAATTGCCAGCACAAGGAAAGGGGCATAAATGAATGTCTTAGGATCAGATTCCTCCAATAGCCAATAGGAGGAGGTGCTCCATGGGGGGAGGGGAGGAATGACCTTTGAGGGTTCTATCTTGGGCCCTAGCAAAATGTTTTGGACTCCAGATGGGTCTCTGGAGTCCAATGCCCTAATCTGCTGCAAGCCACTGTTAGGTGGGAATTACATCAGTGTTTCCGGCGATCCCTCCCACACACCTAGTCCTTGGGTGGTATCCATGCCCCGGTATCACGGGGACATGCTCCTGTGCCAGCACTGGTGTTTTCAGCTGAAGGTGATGGCCCTACCCCTCAGGAAAGAGCTCAGTTGGCGCTTTCCTGCTCTCCTGTCTGTGATGCCCTTCCCTCTGGGTGTTGATTCCTCATTCTTATTTTCAAGGCTTTGGCTAAAAGGAACGTGTGTCTTTACTATGTTGGGGTCCTTCCACAACACAGAAAAAATGATCCCTGCCCTTAAGTAGGCAAGAACAACTATGTATGAACACTTGCCATATTCCTGCCTGGCACACCGCTAAGTATTTTACACACCCAATCTCATTTCATCTTCATAAAGATCATTGAGAGAGGAACTATTATCATCCCATTTCTCAGAAGAGGAAACTGAAGCCCAAAGAGGTTAAGTCAGGAGTCTAAGGTCACACAGCTGGTAAGTGGTAAACTAAGCAGTTTTCAAACCCAGCCCATGCTCTCAACTGCTACCCCACAGTACTCCACCCAGCCCCCCCCCTTCGAAGCACTTCCACTGGAAACAGGCTTGGATGCAGCCACACTCATCAGAAGATGGATTGTAATTGTTGCTCAGGGTCCAGGTAGCCCATTGGTAACAGATGGTGGGTAACAGTGGAGCATAAAATGCAGGATGCCTCCAACCCACTGCCCCCTGACCTCTCTTCACTGCTATGCCCTTATGTCATGTGCCTCTCACGGAGCCAGGGATGACCCAGTTTATGGGCATGAAAATTTGTAGGTAGAGCAGTTGTGCCTCCAAAAGCCACCCTCAAAATACATATGTGAGGCAGGGCATGGTGTGCACACCTTTAATTCCAGAATCTGGGAGGTTGAAGCTGAGAAAGAAGGATTGAAGTTTCGAGGCCAGCCTCAGCAACTTAGCAAGACCCTTAGCAACTTAGCTAGACCCTGCTTCATAATAAAAAATGAAATAGGGCTAAGGTCTAGCTCTGTGTCCCTGGGTTCAATCCCCAGTACCAATATATATAGTTCCCAGGTGGCCTGTCACCCTCTCCCTTCTGCCCATTGTTACTGGACTCCTTATGCTCCTCAACTAGGGGTCTCAGTCTCTCCAGGGTATGTGGCAGTGTGTTGGGAGACACAAAAAGCCACAGTTATAATGTGGCCCATACTCCAGACACATGCATTTTTTTCAAAGATTTTGGAGGAAAATACCATTTGAATGACGCATTAAATATTTTATATAAAATATCATGGTGAGGAATACAAAAGTCTGAAGCCTTTTTAAAAATGTGTATCATAAATTGGGTGTGGTGGCACGCGCCTATAATCCCAGTAGTTGGGAAGCTGAGACAAGAGGATTGCAGGTTCAAGGCCAGCCTCGGCAACTTAGTGAGACTCTGTTCCAAAATAAAAACATAAAATGGTCTGGGGGTGTACCTTGGAGATAGAATGATCCTGGGTTCAATCCCCAGTCCCCCAAAAAATTAAAAATAAAAAGGGTGCCAGGTGTGTGGCATCAGTGTTATCAGTGTGTGTCACCACTGACACACACTGATAACCCCAGCCAGCACTTGGGAGGCTGAGACAGGAGGATTGCAAGCTCAAAGCAAGCCTCAGCAACACAGCAAGATCCTGTTGCAAAATAAAAAAATAAGCTAGGTGCGGTGGCACATACCTGTAATCCCAGTGCTTGGGAGAATGAGATAGGAGGATCGCAGATTTGAATTGAAGTCTGCCTCAGCAACTTAGCAAGGCTCTCATCAACCTAGTGAGACCCTGTTTCAAAATAAAACTAAAATAGGGCTGGGGATGTAGTTCAGAGGTAGAATTCCCCTGGGTTCAACCCCCAGTACCAAAATAAATAAATAAATAAATAAATAAAAGGACTGGGGTATAGCTAGGGGGTAGAATATCCCTAGGTTCAATCCCCAGTACCAAAAATAACAATCAAATAAAAAATGCTGGGGGTAAGCTCAGAGATAGAATGTCCCCTATTCAATTCCCAGTACCAATAAATAAACAAAAGAACATATGTATCATTTCAAAGACACATTACGCTTGTGTCTGGTACTTCTGACCACATTCCCTTTCTCATCCTCCTGGCCTTCAAGTTCACTCTCCTTAACTACTATAGACACACTTTGATGGCAATGTTGGACACATTCAGATAAGCTAGCTGGCAGCAGAGGCTCAAGAGGAGAACATCTAGGACAGGCCAATTTCCATAGATTTGGGCACAGGTAGGGATCAGGTACTTCTTCAGGGATAAGGGACCTGGAAGGACAGGGTGCCAGGACGCGAGGGGGAGAAGGGACGGAGTTATCAAAGCCTTTCTCCTCTTCCCCACCCCTGCTCCCCAGTATTGCCTACTACATGCCTAAGCAGAGGGTCGGCCCGAAGCAGACTGAGGGGATCTGGTTTCTCTGCAAGCCAGAGACTTCTGCATCTACCATGAGCAAGCAAAGCAGGGAGGCCATGTGGGCTAAGCGCTTCACCCCAGAATCAGGGCGCCATTCTATTTTGAGCCCAGCCACTTATGTGCCATATGATGGGGTACAAGTCATTTCACCTCTTTGGGTCTCTTCTCTAAAATGAAGATGACTGAGTCTCCAGCTTCCCTCTGCAGCTGTGAGAATTAATGAGACAGCGCTGAAAAAGCAGCTGTAAAAATCCCGACTCCTAGCTGGACAAGCTTAACAAGTGCAAATCTAACCGCCCCATTTGCAGTTGGTCCACAGAAACTAATTAAGCTTGCACCAGGGGCCAGAAACTTGGCCTGCACTGTTCCTTCCAAATATCTACTGCTCTCAGGCAAAACCATCTTCTGTCAGTTTCCCTCAAAAGCAACATGCAGGACCTTCACCCTCCCTGCCTTTCTCTTGAAATCACAAAGCCTGCTGGCTAGCTTGGGGAGAATCTCTGCCCTTGGTAAACAGACAGACCCAAGGCTCCTCTTGGCCTTTGGCCAATACCCTGGCTTGTTGCTCTGACATCCTCCTGCCCTTTCTTCATTCTCATTCCCCTTGCTAGAAGTAGCTCTCATTAAAGGAGGTTTGAATTTCCAATCACTCCTCAACATTAAGGTTTAACTAATAGGAAAGGATGAGGCAGGAGTGTATCTCCATCGTAGGGCATTTGTTCTTCTTGCATCCTTCCATGGGCTAGCAGCGTGACCTTGGGCATTCACATTCAGGAAGCTCTGGGTTCCACAGCACTGAAAAAAAAAGGAAACGGAATTGTGTACAATCACAATGCACCAATAAAATTTTAGAAAAGGAAAGGGTATTTTTGTTTATTTTTAAAAGTATAGTCACTGTGTGTGTGTGTGCGCGCGCTCACACACATGTTGCTGGTGATTAAACCCAGGGCATTCTACTTCTGAGCTATACACCCAGCACAATTTTGTTTTTTATTTGGAAATAGGGTATCACTAAGTTGCTGAGGCTTTCCTCTAACCCGCAATCTTCCTGTCTCGGCCTCCCAAGGACTAGGATTACAGGTGTATACCACCATACCTGGCCAAATATACACGTTTTCTTTTTGGTACTGGAAATTGAACCCAGGGGCATTCTACCTCTGAGCAGCACCTCTAGCCCTATTTTATTTTTTATTTGGAAACAGGGTCTCACTAAGTTGCTGACAGCCTCACTAAATTGCTGAGGCTGGCTTCAAACTTGCAATCCTCCTGTCTCAGCTTCCCAAATACTGGTATTACAGGTGTGCGCCACCACATCTGGATAAATAGCTACTTTTTAAAACTTCTTTTTTTGTGACAAGCAGATAAAATCTACTTATTTAAGCCAGGCATGGTGGCATCCACCTGTAATCCCAGCAACTCAGGAGGCTGAGGCAGGAGGATCACAAGTTTGAGGCCAGCCAGGACAACTTAGTGAGATCCTGTCTCAAAATTAAAAAAAAAATAAAAAGGAGCCAGGTGGTGCATACCTGTAATCCCAGTACTTGGAATGTTGAGACAGGAGGACCAAAGGTTCAAGACTAGCCTCAGCAATTTAGCAAGACTCTCAACAACCTAGTGAGACCCTGTTTCAAAATAAAATAAAATAGGGCTGGGGGTGGGATGTAGCTCAGAGATAGAATGCCCCTGGGTTCAATCCCCAGTGCCATAAAAAATAAATGAATGAATGAATGAATGAATGGGGCTGGGAATATAGCTCAGTGGTAGAGAATTTATCTGGCATGTGGGAACCCTTGGATTCAATCCCCAGTACTGCCCAAAAATGCACCAAAATTGCCTAGAAGGCAAAACTGGCTTTGGTATTTATCCCCTGATTGCCCTTGCCACCCCTGTCTTACTAAGATATCCCAGGTTATTGTGGATTCCTCTGGCTTCTCAATACCCTATGGAGTGACAACCCTCTAGGCTTGCCCTGATTTCCAACTGACCTTCTCTACTTCCTCTCCCTAAGCAAAATCTGGCCTCGTGGACCTATGTTCCATTTTGAGCCAGTAATTAACTGAATAAAGCAGTTTGTGCTGGGCCTAAGGGCTTCCTACAAAGTCACATACATCAGACTCATATTGAATGCAAGATGCAGTGAATCTGATCTGTTCATTGATATGCATGCTATGTGATGTTGGTAATGTGGCTGTTAGAAATCCCTTCTCTCAATTATAGGATTATGACACTGGGGCATACCCAAGTCACTGAAGTAACATCTGCTCTCTTTGCCTTCTCTAGAACCCTTCATTCAACCCACAGCTTGTCCCCTTAAACTAAGGGCCTCGTGTGCCTCTCCCTATCTCATGTAAATCTAAGGACAAATCTGCAGAATGGGCAGTTTGTCATTTATTGGCACTAAATACAGTTCCTGCTTCCTAGTATGACTTGTAGGCCAAAAAATGCTATATGGCCCTGACCCAAGGGCAGAAGAATTGGTAGGAAAGCAAGAGAACAAGGAGAGGCATCCCTGCCCCTTCCCTAACATGGTACAGTGAGAATACACAATGCTCTTAACGACCTGAAACGTGGACACATTTTCCTCTGCTGAATGATGAAAGAGATTTTTATTTGATTTGCATTTCCTGCAGCCCTGAGCCTATTCAAACTTGGCTCTGTAACAGAGTTGCAAACGAGAGTCCTATGCCAAGAGCCAGAAGACCTTGGTTCTTCTTGCAGCTCTTCCAAGATCTAGCAGCATGGCCTTGGACATTTACATCCCCTCTCTGGCTATCAATTTCTTGCTATATAAAAGGAATGTATTGCCAGGCATGGTAGAGCACACCTGTAATCCCAGTACTTAGGAGGCTGAGACAGGATCACAGGTTCAAGGGCACCCTCAGCAACTTAAGACCCTGTTTCAAAATTAAAAAATAAAAAGGGCTGGGGTGTAACTTGGAGGCAGAATGTCCCTGTGTTCAATCTCCAGTACCACTAAATAAATAATTTTTTTAAAAAGGGCTGGGGATGTAGCTCAGAGGTAGAATGCCTCTGGGTTCAACCCCAGTACCAAAAAAGAAAAAAAATGTATTCAAGGAGAGGGTCTATTCACTTTAAAGAAGCGCTTTTTCTCTGCATTATTTCACTTAAGCATATTTATTTATTTATTTTTGTGGTGCTAGGGATTGAACCCAGGGGCATTCTACCTCCAAACTATACCTCCAGCCCTATTTTATTTTTATTTCAAAACAGGATCTCATTAGGTTGCTGAGAGTCTCACTACTTGCTGAGGCTGTCCTCAAACCCGCGATCCTCCTGTCTCAGCCTCCTAAATCCTGGGATTGCAGGCACCACGCTCAGCTTTCTTAAGCATTTTTAAATGAAGGCAAGCACTTCTAGAATCATCCAAATGTTCCCTAGGTCAGTAATTAAGTTGGGAGAACACCCCAGTTCATAAAAGTGAAACACCAGAACAACTAAGAAGCCTACTCAGCCCTGCTACTGTCTGTCAAGGGGGACTGAAACCTCCCATCTTTTAATTCCCACGATGATTCTAGCCCTCTGTGATACTGACCTTACAAACTGATACCTACATGCGCAAGGAAGGAACTCACAGGAACCCTAGGAGACTGAAATGTACCTAAAACATCCAGCCAGATCCTACCTAAGATCAAACAAACCAGCTTTGCCTTATAAATCTTCCAGAATGAGTCATTTTAAGATACAGATATATAGAGCCGGGCGTGGTGGCGCACGCTTGTAATCCCAGTACTTTGGGAGGTGGAGACCGGAGGATCCGGTAATTCTTCTCTCTCTCTCTCTCCTCTCACTCTCTCTCTCTCTCCTCTCACTCTCTCTCTCTCTCTCTCTCTCTCTGTCTCTCTCTCTCTCTCTCTGTCTACCTATCGAGGCCCTCCACAACTTCGTGAGACC